>JALPQI010003157.1:0-79180 GCA_025490895.1 Thaumatotibia leucotreta | reverse complement strand
TTATTTGTTCCTTTCGGTCATGTGAATATAATAAGCAAAAGAAACAATACCTAGCGGCTTGCTAAGTTGGGAGACCTGAATAAGGGGGTTAAAATATAACGCATCGTTTCCCGGGACTCATAGGGCTCCCTCGCCGGCAGCGCCAGGCGCGAGCGAAGTCCGCGCTGTTCTGTAGGGCGCCGCGCGCGCGCAACGCTTGCGGGGAGTGTTCGTCCGACATCTCCGCCGCGAGCGCGTCCCGCGTCGACACGCCGCACCATAACTGCGGGGAATACCGTATTACCTTTGTTTTCTTTATCTTTATTGAAGAGCTTTATCACTTAATAGACCCATCATACAATACAATTATCTACGATTCTCTTCTTCTTCTTCGTGTTCCTAAGGTACCCCTATGGTACAGAGGGCCTTCACAAATGCACGCCATGCTTCTCGATCCCCAGCAACACTCCTAGCCTCACTCCAGGTCATCTGAACGGCTTCAAGTTCCTTTTCGACGGAACGACGCCATGTGTGCACCGGACGACCAGGTCTGCGTCGTCCACCGGACGGCTGCCAACTAAAGGCCGTGCTGGCAATGTTGTTTTCAGCCCGTCGGAAAGTATGACCAATCCATTGCCACTTCCTCTTCGCAATTTCTTGTCCAATCGGAGATTGTCCACACCTAGACCAGAGCTCTTCGTTTCGAATAGTCTGTGGCCAATAGATGTGAAGAATGGATCTGAGAGACTTGTTAACGAAAACTTGAAGTTTATTTGTTAACCCTTTAGTTACCCTCCAAGTCTCACAACCAAACAGTAGGACTGACTTCACTATCGAATTAAAGAGCGCCAGCTTTATGCGTCGGGTAAGTACGTTTGAATTCCAAACTGGTCTGAGCTGGGCAAAAGCTGCTTTAGCCTTGTTGATTCTGGCTGCTACATCTTCATCCGTTCCACCCTGGTTTGTCACAGTGCTCCCAAGATACACAAAAGATGTCACAGTATCTAGACACGCTTCCTGGAGCCTCAGCGGACCCGTATCGCACGACTTGACCCTCATCTCTACGGTTTTCGATCGATTGATTCGCAGCCCTATCTTCTCAGCCTCTCCTCGCAAGTTTTCCAGCTTCGCTTCTAGGTGCGTTAAAGTTGGCGATATCAATACGATGTCATCTGCGTAGTCCAAATCTTCAAGTTCTGCGTGGCCCCACCGTATGCCTCTCGGAGTTGATGTCACCTCTCTCATGACATCATCAAGTAGAACGATAAATAAGAGCGGTGATAGGAGGCATCCCTGTTTTACGCCAGCGGTCATATTTATGGGCGGCCCCAGCTCCTTCTCATGCACTACTCGGCAAGTGCTGCCTTCATATAGCGAGCGTATAATTCGCACTATTGCGTCAGGGACACCCCGGCGGTACAGGCTCGACCACAGCGCACTCCAGTTGACTGTGTCGAAGACTTTCTCGAAATCGACAAATGCTAGGAATAATTCGGTCTGCCATTCAACACATTGTTCAACCAGTATACGTAGGGTGTTAGTGTGGTCTGCACATGATCGTCCTGGTCGGAAACCAGCTTGTTCGTCCCTCAATGTCTCGGCTATCTTCTCGGATATGCGATTCAGCACAATCTTTGCCAGGACTTTGGCTACAGAAGGCAAGAGAGTGATGCCACGCCAGTTATCGCACTTTGACAAATCACCCTTCTTCGGGACTTTCACAGGCAGCCCCTGCTTCCATTCTAATGGAACCACTCCAGTCTCCCAAACCCGGGCAATGAGAGGGCATAATAGCGCGGCGGAAGTTGCCGCGTCTGCACGGAGCATATCCACGTGGATGTTGTCGATCCCTGGTGCCTTGCCCGATTTGAGTAGCTTGATGGCAGCTTCCACTTCGTTAAAAGTAGGGGGGCTTACGGATACATCTAGTAACTTCCTTGCCTGCCTAACAGTTCCTTCTACGTCCGAGGAAGGGGACTGCAGCCGAACCAACAGGTTTGTAAAATGTTCAGTCCATCTTTGCAACTGCTCCTGGGTTGTACATAAAAACTGTCCATTCGTATCCCTAAGTGGCTTCGCTGCTCCACGACTATTTTTTCCGCTGAGTCGACGCGTTATATGATATAACTCTCCCATGTCTTTTCTGACCGCCGCCGCATTTGCACGATCCGCCAGATTGTCGGCTGCCCTACGTCTACGATTAATAAGACCTATATAAACCAGCTTATATAGTGCTCTGGCTTCACTCGACGATGAATTACCCTTTGAATAGCAGTGCACAGATATTGTATGGCACTTTACGTTATTATTAAAGGAACTTCAAATGTCTGACGTCACTACCACGTGTTATGGTCTTCACTTAAGATTTTAACCTATAACTTTCAAAAATAGTAGATTACTGACACAGGACAAGCCTATTTATTTAAGTTTTGATACACCGAAAACTAGGAACTTCCCGACCTAGTTCTTAGTTGGAAAAATCCTCTTTATGTCCAGCTCGTTAATTTTTGAGGTAAAAAGACTTATGTATCCCATAATTCCTAAAAGTCTCCTAAGTAAACAAGCCGCTAAGCATTGTTTTTCGCTTTCGGTCTTGTCAATATGTTTATAAGCCAGAAATATACAAACAATAATGGCTTGCTAAGTTGGGAGACCTAAATAAGGGTTAAAATATAACGCATCGTTTCCCGGGACTCATAGGGCTCCCTCGCTGGCAGCGCCAGGCGCGAGCGAAGTCCGCGCTGTTCTGTAGGGCGCCGCGCGCGCGCAACGCTTGCGGGGAGTGTTCGTCCGACATCTCCGCCGCGAGCGAGTCCCGCGTCGACACGCCGCACCGTAGCTGCGGGGAATACCGTATCACCCTTTGATTGTACTTGTATGTAGTATAGTGCACCGATATATGGCTTTTTATGGTATTATTAAAGGAACTTCAAATGTCTGACGTCACTACTACGTGCTTTGGTCTTTATTTTAGTTTTTAACCTATAACTTTAAAAATCTTTGTTTAACTTTTGATAAACCTTTTGATCAAAAATTACAAACATCCCGACCTAATTTTTAACTGGAAAAATCGACTTTTATGTTCACATTTTTGAGAATAAAAGACTTTCCCCATTATTAATAAACGTCTCCAATCAATCTTAAGAAGTCGCTAAGTATTTATTTGTCCCTTTCGGTCATGTCAATATGTCTGTAAGCCAGAGAAACAATACTTAGCGCCTAAGTTGAGAGACCTGAATAAGGGGGTTAAAATATAACGCATCGTTTCCCGGGACTCATAGGGCTCCCGAGCTGGCAGCGCCAGGCGCGAGCGAAGTCCGCGCTGTTATTTTAGTCTTTAAAAAAGTAGTACCTACATTACTAACACTACAGAAAAAACCTCATTGTTTAACTTTTGATTTTTGATAGACCTTTTGATCAAAACTTACAAACTTCCCGACTTAATTCTTAACTGGAAAAATCCACTTTTATGTCCACATTTTTGAGAATAAAAGACTTTCCCCATTATTCATAAACGTATCCAGTCTTAAGAAGACGCTAAGTATTATTTGTCCCTTTCGGTCTTGTCAATGTCTATAAGTCATAAAGGGACAAACAATATTTAGCGGCTTGCTATAGTCTGCGAGATGCAAGAATGAATTTTCGACAGTTATATATGTATATGAGGGAAAAACTCACAATTTTTTCGATAGACTTAACGTTTTATCTATAAGGGTCATTTCGAAACGGGTAAATGTTCGGTCTTAGAAATTAACAACTATAAATTGGGAGACGTATATGAATGAGGGGGTTAAAATACTACTTGGGGTACTAGGCGCGCCTGGTCTTAAGACCGAGTGGCCGAGGGGTACAGGCATCAGCCGCGAAAGCTGAGTACGTGGGTTCAATCCCCACTTCGGACAGTAGGTGATCTTGGTCGTTTTTCTTTGGTATATGACATCTAATATTTACGAGTATTATTTGTCCCTTTCGGTCTTGTGAATATATCTATAAGCAAAAGAAACAATACTTAGCGGCTTGCTAAGTTGGGAGACCTGAATAACGGGTTTAAAATATAACGCATCGTTTCCCGGGACTCATAGGGCTCCCTCGCTGGCAGCGCCAGGCGCGAGCGAAGTCCGCGCTGTTCTGTAGGGCGCCGCGCGCGCGCAACGCTTGCGGGGAGTGTTCGTCCGACATCTCCGCCTCGACTTCAAATATCTTACGACCACGTTTTAAAAAATAGTAGATTACTAACACAGGAAAGTTCTATTTGCGTAACTTTTGAGGGACCGAAGAGTTCAAATTTTCCGACCTAATTATTAATTGAAAATATCCACTTTATGTCCATGTTTTGGAGAAAAAAAGAATCACCCCGTATATAAACGTCTCCGAACTTAACAAGTCGCTAAGCATTGTTTGTTCCTTTCGGTCTTGTCAATGTCTATAAGTCAGAAAGGGACAAACAATATTTAGCGGCTTGCTATAGTCTGCGAGATCCAAGAATGAATTTTTGACAGTTATAGATTAATCCTTATTAATATGAGGGAAAGACTCCCTATTTTTTAGATAGACTTAACCTCTTATATATAAGGGTCATTTCTGAATTGGTAAATGTTCGTTCTTAGAAATTAACAACTATAAATTGGAATATGAATGAGGGGGTTAAAATATAACGCATCGTTTCCCGGGACTCATAGGGCTCCCTCGCTGGCAGCGCCAGGCGCGAGCGAAGTCCGCGCTGTTCTGTAGGGCGCCGCGCGCGCGCAACGCTTGCGGGGAGTGTTCGTCCGACATCTCCGCAGCGAGCGAGTCCCGCGTCGACACGCCGCACCATAACTGCGGGGAATACCGTATTACCCTTTGAATGTACTTGTATATGAAAAGAAATGCTCACCTAACATGATATGGAGGCCGCCTCAGGTCATTTGCAGTGAGCAAGATCCGTCAATTAACTGACGTCGATACAGCTCGGTTAGTATATTTTAGTTATTTTCATAGCATTATGTCGTATGGCATTTTATTATGGGGCAGTGCTGCCAATTCAGAGACTAACACTATTTTTGTTCTGCAGAAGAGGGCTATTCGAGCGATATATAAAATGAGCCCTAGAGACTCACTTAGAGATAAGTTTAAGGTTATTAATATAATGACATTGTATTCTCAATACATCTATGAGAATATTATGTATGTACATAAAAATATTATCAATTTTAGGAAAAATTGTGACATACATAATATTAATACTAGAAACAAGCATAAGCTCGCAGTACCCGCCACTCGGCTCCATAAAATTAGGAAATCATTCATGGGTAATTGTGTAAGATTTTATAATAAACTTCCAGTAAATGTTGCTGAATTTTCAGTCAACAAATTTAAGAATTTTGTAAAGCGTAAACTTATATCTAAAGCTTATTATAGTACACAAGACTACATGAATGATAAAACACCGTGGGAGTAATTTAGGATTTAATTATTAGTTTGTTAAAGTCATGACATTCAATTACGATAATTTACGCTTGGAGACCTTGTACATCTCCAAACGTGCATTATATAATGTTATTATTATATACCTATTCGGAGAGAAACCTTACTTCTCTATAAATTATTACTTATAAATGTTGTGACTTTTAGAGACTTTACATCTCTTGTTATTATTATTATATTTCAATTTGTTTAAAATCAATTTTATGTTTTTTTTTTTTAATGCATGTTAGTTGTAAGATGTACCATCATTGTTTGAAAAAATTATTCCCGCCAAGTTTCTTACCGGTTCTTCTTGGGTCAGCGGTGTAGGGTTCGAACCGGAAGTAGTTTTCATATCTAGACGATTCAAAAGAGTTTGTTGCTATTCCAATTTGAATAAAGAATTATTTGACTTTGACTTTGACTTTGACTTTAAATTTTGTCGCTTGCACCGCGGCATAACGGCCCGGCCACGACAGTGGTCTAAGGCGACCAGCGGCGAGCGAATACATGAGTTGGAGCGGGATGCTGATATGGGTACGAGAGGAAGCATCATAGGTTTTCCGCTAAGCCGGTCGTCTTAGACCAATGTCGTGGCCGGGATATAATGTATGGACTGACATGACAGACGACTCGGCAAGATAATGTAATATAATTATGCCAACCCCACTGTTGATGAAGAACAGGCTGTAAGCCTGTGACCATACTATGACACCTGCGACTAAATACGGTTTATATAGCAGAGTTTGATCCCGAATATCCCCAGGGAGCTGTGATTTACATTCTTATCAAGTGTCATCTAAATACGTAAAATGTACAAAAACAGACTATTTGTAGTCTTTTCTTGCCGACGTGATATCCAGATTATTCAGTTCAAGGCTAAGATTTTCTAGATACTCACGTTTCCATATGATAAGAAGAACAGCTGTTCTGAGCTCATGTGCTCGAAGCCTGGTAGTTTAGGTTCGGGACCATATTTCCGAAGGTGCTCTTTCAGGGCTGCAAAGGCCTCCCGTAGGCCTCCGTTGTCGGCTATGTTCTCACCTAGCGTCTTCTTACCGTCTACCTGGATTTCAAGACAACAATTAGATTCTGACAGATGAGCAGAATCCTAACTCATGGGAATGAGTTAGGATTCTGAACGACAGAAAAAAGTAGAGAACGACGAAAAGACGGTAATATGCCAGGTATGTTTGTAAGGGCAAAATCGAGATTCAGGTCGAATCATAATAGGGATCATCCATTATTTACGTCACACCAATTTCATGATTTTTAAACCCCTCCCCCCTTGTCACAATTAACCTCACCCTCCCCCCTTAGTGTGACGTCACATTTAGATTTTTAGTGTAGGAAAGTAAAAATTACAACATACCTTTGAAATTAACTTTTTATTAGTTAAAATCATTTATAAAATGAACGAAGAGCAAATCAACAAAAGTATTTTTTTTTACTAAAAACTTATTCTTCCTCCGTGTAAGGATTTTGGATCCACTCTTTCATGTTCATGTGCGTGACGAATGTGACGTCACAAACATGGAACTCCTCCCTCCCCCCTGTCACGATATGTCACATTTTGCAGACCCCCTCCCTCCCCCTCGAGCTGTGATGTAATTAATGGATGATCCCATACTCTAATTCAATAGTTGATAGCCCCGTAAGAGTGATACAGATACCTAGATAGAAAATGTTGTGAATGAGAAAGGGACAGAAAACCCCAAATAAAGAACACTTTCAAGATGTCGTTGTTTCAATAAACAATACCCTATATGTTCAATTGTCCCTTCATCGCCTTGTCACCAACATGACAATGAAAAACATGACATGATGAACATGTCGCACGCATAGATCAAAACAGTACTAACTAATATATATATTGTTTTAGTTATGGGTATATATATTTGAGATCTACGAACTTTCACGAATATACCTACCCTTAGCTAAAAATAGATAAATTTTGAGTTAATACTGTTTTGATCTAGGTGTGCGATGTCATGTTATTCTTGCATATCCAAGTGAAAAACTGGCAAATAGGTAGATTGACATTCCAATTTTTAGATTCTTACTATTCCATGTGGTATAATTGGATGTTTTATTCAAATTATTTAAATATTGTCTGTTTTTTATGCCGCAAGGCAATCAACTTTTTTCAACAGTCTGTTCTAGACGTTTCTGGTGAGTTATGGAAGAAATTTCTCGAAAGCCCTACTACCTACCGTACTTCGAAATTCGTAAAATACGAGGGTGTTTCTCTATCATTACAACGAAGGAGTCACTAGAGTGACAGAGACAAATCTTCGTTTGCGGATTTCAAAGTTCGCGGTACCGCAAACAAAAGTATGAAAGTAAGTGCGATACTCGTATATGAATCAGAAAATGTAGAAACTCACATGTTCATCCAGCTCAGGTACGTAATAGTCATTGTACTGATCGACGAAGCACTGCGTCATGTTGATGAAGGCGTGTACCGTACTGTTCGACCACCAAGGCACCAGGTTGCCGTTCTTGTCAAACTGCCGGCCTTTGGATAAAATTAACGAGTATAAATTGGTAGTGTTAAACTTTTGAGCACCAAGAATGTATGAAGAAGAATTGCGTGGTTGCGTTCACAATTTCAAGACCGCCTACGAGTGGGAAGCCAAATGCATGGCTCTCGAAAAGGATAAGTACAGGTGTAGGTATGATTAAGCGTATTTTGTATCAAGATTTACTGATGTGATATTCACTAGTATACGTATCCATGGAACTGGGTGCTTAGCCAAGTTGCCAATCGCTAGCGCTTGCTAGCGAATCGTAGTTTTCCCTCTTTGTCGCACTAATATGAAGGAGTGACAGAGAGGGAAAACTACGATGCGCTAGCAAGCGCTAGCGATTGGCAACTTGGCTAAGCATCCAGGACAGCGTTGAACATGAAGTGAAATGAGCCTAAGCTAGGTAATAGCCTATTTTTGACGAATCACATCAAAATAAACATAATTAAAATGCAAGAAAAATTACTCACTCACCAAAGTTATCAAATCCATGAGTTATTTCGTGACCCAGCACAGTTCCTAAGGAGCCATAGTTAAGCGAGCTGCAATATTAGTTAGTAATTAGTATTATTTTAATTATTTCTATCAGTAAAGTTAGAAAAATATAATCAATGAATACTTACTCTAGTCCCAAGTCAAAAAATGGATATTGCAACATTACAAGAGGTACAGCTGCGTCCAAAAATTCGAGAAAATTTAAATTTAAAGATTTAAATATAAGTTTGAACTTAAACTTTTAAAACCTGTAGGAATTTGGAAAGGAGTTCCAACTTATGTAATTTTCACTTGTCTCAAGTTTTTTTTTAAGTTCTACGAAGTCTAACTAAGGATATTTCTACTCACTTATAGTATTTTCTTGAAAAGTATGATACGCATTCACTTCCGTAGGATCCGTGGCCCATGTAAAGTTGTTTCCATCTCTGAACCTATTCAGTGCTTTCTTTATCTTCACCTGTATAATATTTATCATGTTATCTAAATGTGTCTCCACGTTTACATCTACGCCATCGTAATATTGGTCTAGTTTCCCTTCGTCTAGAAGCCAGTCTGGGAACCCTATGAGGGTCTTCATTTGGATAATCTTCTGGTACGTCGCTAGTTTGGTGTCATCGTCCATCCATTTTACTTGTCCTACTAGATGGGACAGAGCGTTCTTCATTTCGTGGAGCATGGTTTTAATCTGAAGGTAAAGTTTTATTATTAGTTTCACTTTACTTATTAGAAATCTAAATGACTTAGTCTTAAGTAGTAATAATAATTGGGCCTGGAACGATTTTTTCACATATTCGCGGGCACACTGCTGTCATAGGCCAAAGGAAACAAATGACTACGCTACGGCTACAGCTGTACTGTCCGGAAACGTGTTAACTTTGACTAAATACCTATTACGAGCTACTAAAGCAATGTCGTTGTCACAGACAGAACAATATCAAGTTCTGTGATTTTTGGGGTCGGAAAAATAGTAGGTATTTCAATGCTAAGACTTGCAATGTACCAACCAGAACTCGACACTTTAGTGTCCAATAGATGACACCCATCTGCCAATTTCATGATAATGCCGTAAAGGTCGAAGGTACCATACGTTGAGCAGGGACGAACATTCATAATGTCACAATTCAACATTACAATACAAGTGACATAACGATATCAACTATAAAAGATTAACGACCTGCTGCAAAATCCCGAAATAAATATAATCCGGCAGATAAAACAATCACTATCCTGTTCCCCAAGCATAAAAGAATAGAACAGCTAACACTTCATCATCATCATATCAGCCGAAAGACGTCCACTGCTGAGCATAATTGCATCCCCCAAAGATTGCCACAATGACCGGTCCTGCACCACCCGCATCCAGCGGACTCCTGCGGCCTTCACCAGGTCATCAGTCCACCTCGTGGGGGTCTTACCCCCGCCCACTGTCACTTCAGCTTAGCGATCTAACACTATGGCAGATATATTTTATTTGAAGATGATGAAACCTAAATCCTAAATAAACTACCTTGGGCTTAGTAACATTGTAGAAGCTAGGATCCGCAATGGCGTACGAAACCGCCATGCCCATAAGGTCATTGACCGCGCTCGCGCACATGAGACTGCGCGGCGTCGGGGCCCCGCGGCGCGGGCGCACGGCGTCGTACGAGCGTTGGAACAGCGCGCGGATTTCTGTCGTCGTGTGGACGGACGTTACTTCCATTACCTAGGATAAAAGCTTCAAAAGTACACATATATTATATAAAATAAGGGCCAAGGGGCAACCCCCCTTATTCATAATCATAAGAGTCTCCTAATTTACCAATTTGTTCCTTTCAGTCTAATCAAGATGTCTATAAGATTGAAAGGCACAAACAATATCGGTTTGTTAAAATAGCAGACGTTTATGAATAAGTATTGTTTGTCCCTTTCGGTGCTTTGGTTAATTATAATATGTCTAAAGGACCGAAAGGAATAAACTAAACTTATCAGGCTGCTGAGTTAGGTACGTTTTATGAAATAAGGGGTAAGTATTTTTTAAACCAACAATTTTGTAACAATGTCATGGATGCCAATGAACCATCTTTTAACAGGCGGTGTAGAGCCGAACCGAATCGTAAGATTCTAGAAGAAAGGTAATTAAAACGGTCCGCATTTATCAACTACATGGGTATACTAACAGGATCTATACAGCTTGTAGGTAATATTTCAACTAACAAAACTGGTAAGTTTTTTTATGCGTACCTTGATCCAAATAAACAATTCCAAAACAACAGGCGGTGTCTTAGCAACTAAAGCTGACATTAATGCCATATATTTCAAATCAGCGTCAGACACCAGGATCTTGTCATTTCGAAAGTCCAGTTCAACATTGCTCACATTGAACACTCCCTCCAAGTAACGTCTCCATATAGGTGATGCTGTGGCGTTGTTGCTTTCAACGATGCCATCGGTGTGTGCTTGGATCTCGTCTACTGTTAGTTCTGGTATGTTTGAAAATAATTCATCTTCGGATAATGTGCTGTTGTCTGAATCTAACTGAAATAGAGGTTAGAAAGATTAGGTGTCTACAGTTTCAGAAAAAATATGAGTGTACTAACAAATAACATTTCCTTGAAAAAAAAAATAAGTAAAGGACAGCAAAACGTACGAAGCCTAATTTTGATAATACCATAAATGGTTAATCCATAAATTACTCACAATCAAGCTTGAGCTAAGTTATTTTCTGAGTTTGCTGCCCACGGGAAAATGCCTTTTGTTTTGATCAACTTGTTTGATTTGTATCAGGAAATGGAAATAAAAATAGCTTACAAATTCTGTTTAGTAAAATTAGGAATAGTACTTGGTTTTCGTTTGATTCGTAAAGTAAGTATAATTAGTATTTATTTTCTATTCAAGATCACCATAAAATAACATACTTTTTTGCTTCATAGCTAGATAAAAAAGACCTATAGTTTATTCAACTGTGGCCAGAATATACCTCGCTAGTTAAAATCAATAAGTAGGTTTTTTTTTATAGATGCCGACAAATATACTTATTGTTAAGAATATCGAAGAACCATGATTACTTTATGAGTGACGAATAGATGATTTATTGAGGGCAACGACTTAAATTAAATTTTAATCAGTTTATTTTGGTCACTGAAATGGAAACGTTTCAGAAAGTTCTGGTAACTATTAATTTGAAAAGATGTAGGCGTATCTAGAATCTACTATTACTCATCGATTAAATGTCCACTTAAAAGTACTCTAGTTTAACCTCCATAACTTTATGAATAAATAACGAAACAGCATTGGAAGCTTCTCTTTAACTCAAAATCAAACACATTTATGAGACTTACCTCATATAAATCGTTATTGATTGACCAATATTCATCAGATGACAAGAATATGTTCTGATCAAGTTCAGTTTCTGTAAGTTTGGTGACATCATTTCCACCGGACTCCAAAACAAATAGCTTTATAAGTTCTGCGTAGAATATTTTGTATATATGCGCATGTTTATCTTCGTCGCTTGCTTTTTCACTGCTTTCGAAGTAATGCTCATTATTGAATAGAATGGAATCATCTGGTGTTTTAGGGTTGGTTGGAATACCAAGCCGTTGACTTTTCTTACTAGTATGTCGTTTTCTTTCGTGGTTGACACTAAAAATTCATTTTATTATTTTGATAAGCAAGTAACACATTACAATAATGAATATTCTGGTTCTGATGTAGCTTAATGAAAATAATTAGAAATAAAAGATTATGGGAAGGTTGTAATTGGAACATACTATGGCCTTTGAGTGTATTAATTGGTACGAGTAGACTAGAATATAATCTTTACTTCAAATAGTGTACCAAACCAGGCTGAAATTAATTCCTCTAGCTAAAGCTTAGTTCTCATGGTGCTAAAATATACGGTTTACAGATAAACATTTCAATGTTAAGGTAATTAGTTTAATATTATACTCGTACAGGGTGTTCCACGAGCCACTGAAAACCTTGAACGGGGTGATTTGGTAGGTTAAACTGAATAACTTTTACTACGTAGCTAACCCAGAAATCTCAAAAAAAATTTTGCATTTTTCATATAACATGTCGTGATCAATCGGTCAAAATGTATGAAAAAGACAAATTTTTATTAGATTTCGTGATTGGCCCCATATTAAAAGTTGTTCAGTATAGCCTACTAAATCTCCCCGTTCAAGGTTTTCAGTGGCTCGTGGAACACCCTGTATAATCCGATTGAACCGCAGTGATATGAAGATTTTCTGACAAAACTATGTATCCTTTTTTACAAAGCAACAAGTATGTGACACCTCGGTTCTAAAACACAACGATAGTCGTTTATCGTCATCTGGTCACCTTGTGTACCATTTTGCTACCGTGTAGTATTCAAATAATATCCTATACTATGCACTTGATCTACTGTCGATAGTCATCAGGACTACTATTGCGAACTTCGGAATTCATAAATCTCTAGGATTTGTCTCTGTGACTCCAATGAAGACGTCATTAGAGTGACGTAGACAATCCTCGAAATTTGCGGATTTCGAAGTTAGAGCCGCGGTAGGGCCGAAGGTTTCATACCTAGGAAAAGGATTAGTAGTCTCAGGCGAGCCCATCACCAGCTTATACACCGATGAGTTCCTCGGATCAGTGAATATATCGAAGCCGATCAGCACATCCATGCCCAGCTTCACTTTAACCTGGATCACCGTTTCTAGCCAGTCGAAGTGATATGAAGAATAATCGAAGTCTTCAGTGAGATTCACGAATGTAGGGTACGAGGGGAGATTTAGCGATTCGAAGACTTTTATAACAGGTTTGAGGCCGAGTTTGTCCAGAGTTTCTGAAAGAAATGGTGGATAAAGTTTGAGGAAGTAGAAAAATCATTTTTTACCGTATTAAACATAGTCTCCCATCTATTCTATCCCAATATTTCCAATAGCTATAACAGGAGGGTGCGTTACTTGTACACGTAATATTATTTTTATGATATTAGAAGCCATCTGTAGCCCAATCGCTAACTTGAAAACTCGTAAATTTCGGGCATCTATATTTCTCTATCATTTGTTAACGCAAGTATCATCGGTGTGGCAGAGACAAATGCTCAGGCGCGGATCCCCCTCAGTTTTATGTATAAAATACAATAATGTCATAGGGCAGTGCCCCCCCCCACCCCCTCAACGAAGTCCTGGATCCGCCGCGCCTGCAGATACTCGAAATTTACGAAGTTAATTATCGAAGTTCACGGTAACCAGGCCTGCGGGGCCAACTTGTCAGACTTGAACTTGTCACAGGTTCAACTTGTCAGTTTTTGAGTTATTCTATGGAACTGACGCATCTTCAAATTAGAACTTGTCACAGGTTCAACTTGTCAGTTTTTGAGTTATTCTATGGAACTGACGCATCTTCAAATTAGGTCCTAAACTAAATCACATTAGTAGCTCGTGGTACGTTTTGGTTAATACTGACCAGTGTCCATACAAGCTGTATACATATCCTTCGCCTGCTGTACAGGCTTCGGATGGCCAGTCCCGTTGTCGCTCAAGAAATCCCTCACTACTGTGTATACTTTGGTCTGCTTGTCTCTGAACCAGTCGTATGAGCGATAGGCGTCCGGTCGCGGGTGGTCCACTGCCCAATTACCGCACACGTACTGGAAAACGATATGTTGTTTTAGATGGATGATTCTGTAGGGAACATAGAGGTCCTAGTCCTAACCTTTACTGGCCGCTGGAAAGCAAACACTGTCAAGCTACGTCATTCAAGGTTGAAAGATAATTTGCTAACAGAAAAAATATTGTCAAGAAAACTAGATTACAATTCATCATTAATGTTTCTCAGTGTTGTTTATTATTAATTATATTATCTGTTAATAAAGTTATTTTATGAAAGTATCTTTATACTTTGACTGTGAAGTGTGAATCCACAATTCAATATTTAGTAACTTCATCATCACATCATCATCAGCCTATGTTAGTCCACTGCTGGACGTAGGCCTCTCCTATTAACAATGCGTATAGACGCATTAGGAGGTAAATGCCCATAATCGCCACGCTAGGCAAGCGGATTGGCGATCGCAGTAATGTGTCCACTATGATGACGCTGCTGCCCATCATCAATCTTGTAGAATGGTCAGTGACACTTTAATCCCTTAGTCGACTCTTACGACACCCGCAGGAGGAGTTGGGGTTGTGACAAATGTATTCTTACTGCCGTCACCACACGGCAAAACTTTGGTAACTTAAATCTAATTTATCGCTAGTTAAATATTTACTCCAGACAAAAGTCTTCAATCAAAGTGTGTTACTAGTGACTACCAGTGATGACTTACGGCGCCTCAATCTGGCCCATCAATATCGGTCTTATATCAAAAATCTAACATCCTTATTCATAAAGGTCTATTAACTAAGCAAGCTGCTAAGTATTGTTTGTCTCTTTTGGTCTTTTCAATATGTCCATAAGGCGAAAGGGACAAACAATACTTAGCGGCTTGCTAAATTAGGAGACGTTTATGAATAAGGGGGTAAGTCGCTCAACGAAAGGAAAGGGCTATACTCGGAGTTCCTCTAAACGGGACGTACGTTTGGCTGAAAATTCGGAGTTCTTATTGTCTCGGCAAGTATTGTTTTTTTTTTTTAAGTGACGAATGTAGACAACTGTGCTCTCAGCCCAACTGATGGAAAGCAGGAACCGAGGCCCATGGACACAGTGATCAACAGACACAGTGATCAAAAGATCGCCTATGCGCTGCCTACCCTGAGGACTTAGATGAATTGCCTCTATCTTCTCTAAATATCTAATCACCCTTTCAGGTAGTTTTATGAAACGTTTCAAAATGTCATGTCTGCAAACGAATATATAACAACAATTATGTAAAATTACGCCGTGTAGTTTCATGTCATTTTGCTCATAAATCTACACGTATCCGTTAATCTAGGCCATCTATCGAACATTCATAAAACTGGACATGTCCCACATACGGTAATAACATGACATGTTGGTTGGCTGTCAATTTTATGTCGGTAAATTTACTGTTCAATATTGTTAGGAAGGTTTTTAGGGCGTCGATGTAATGAGGGTTCATTTTAGAATAGATGCTGGCTTGTTTGATAAGTTATTTTAAATGTGTAGCTTAGTTGTTAGTCACGCTATTTGTTATGTGATTCAGAAATCAGAAATCAGAAATCAGAAATTTTATTTGCTAGAACACGTGTTTACAAAGGTGGTAGAATATAAATGTATCAGTATTCAGTCGAAGATACGACATGCAAATAATAAACAAATTTGACACTAATACAATAACACAATAATTAATATTTAATATAATCACAATCAGTAGTGTCCTTTTAAATAATAAAACGATAATCGAATAATCAAACAATGTTTAGGAATAATTAATAAATTCAATTCGATATTATGACATTAGACATAAGATTAAAATAGAAGATAATAGGGCAGTGATTAAAAAATGGATGTCGAAAGTATTATTCAATGTAATTATATGTATAAAATAAAAAATAAAAATAAAAATGTCATGTGTAAAATTATGTATCTTTATAATCTAAGAATTCACTTACGCTATAGAAACATTTCTCAGACAGCCACTTTGTAATCCTAGTTCTAAATTGTTTTCCTTCTATTTGTTTTAGTTCGTAAGGAAGGCTATTGAATATAACTATGCACATATTGTAGGAGTTCCTGCCATATATGAAAGAACGAGATGGAGGCTGGTATAGCAAATCCTTGTATTGCGCCCTTCGATTTCCCGCAAATACCTCACTCCTCTTTTTAAAGAGTTCAGGGTGTTGTTTTACAAACAGGCATGCTTTTTTAATGTACATACATGGTAGAGGCAAAATATTAAATTCCTCAAACAGAGGTTTACAGCTGTCTGGAATCCAAGCATTGGCAATTGCACGGATGCACTTTTTTTGCCTAATAAACGCTTTTTCGATGTCGACAGAGTTACCCCAAAGTAAAAGCCCGTAGTTTAAAACAGACGAGACATATCCATGATAGGCGGTTTTTGCTGCTTGAATAGAAACAGTATTTCTAAGTTTCCTCAGCGCGTACACAAATTTGTCAAGTTTAGAGCAAACAATTTCGACATGGGTTTTCCAACTTAAATTTTCGTCAATTGTTATGCCAAGAAATTTAACCGTATGAGATTTTTCTATAGAAATGTCGTTATAATTGATGTCAAGGCCAGCGGGGGTAGTCTGATAGGAATGAAATTGAGTATAAACTGTTTTAGATAAGTTTACATTTAGGTTGTTTTGTTTGGTCCACATACTAATATCAACTAAGGCCTTATTTATGTCAGATTCATATGTCAGCGGATCTTCTCCCCTGATCATCAACGTAGTGTCATCCGCAAATAATATACACTTTTGGGTGGTAGCTTGAGGAAGATCGTTTATATAAATCAAAAAAAGTAATGGGCCTAAGTTACTGCCTTGAGGAACTCCCCAACAATTTTCGCGAAAATCTGACCGAAACCTTTGTTTCACAAGACTTTTACCCCGACTGACTAATTTTGAGATTTCTGTGCACTGTTTTCTGCCTCCAAGGTAGCTTTTTAGCCAATCTAGTACTAAGCCTCTGACGCCATACAATTCAATCTTTTCCAAAAGCACACTATGATCGACTGTATCAAATGCCTTACTAAGGTCAAGAAAAATAGATGTAATAGGCATTTTATTGTTAATTGATTCAGATATGTGTTTAATAAAATGGAAGCAAGCTAACTCGGTCGAGTGACCCTTTCTAAATCCGTACTGATTTGGTTGCAAAATATTTTGTTTTTCAAAGTAGTTTGTAAGGCGCATGCACATGGCCTTTTCAAAAACCTTGGACAATACTGGGACTAGTGTTATAGGTCGATAATTGTTTGGATCGCTGCGATCACCTTTTTTAAATAAGGGTTTTACGATCGAGAGCTTTAATTGCTCTGGAAATGTGCCGTGACAAAAAGATAGGTTTATTAGATGCGTCAAGGGACGTATAAGGCTCCTTGCATTTAATTTTAAAATATTTGTGGTAATATCATCAAAGCCACAAGCTTTACTGTTACTCAGTGACATAATTAATTTGTAAATCTCGTGTTCGTCTACAGGGTTCAAGAACATGGAATGAAATTGCCTATTCAAATTACTTGTCACCAATGGGCATACTTTCTTTTTAACTTGCGAGTTAGTAATATTAATGAAGTAATTATTTAATAAATTAGGAATGTCTTGCGGATCAGTATATGTCATATTATCAATTTTCAAAGCGTCTATATTTTTATTAATTTTATCATTACACGTCATGGATGATATTACTTGCCAAGTCGCCTTACATTTATTTTTATGATTCATAATAATACCATTGTTCACTAGCTTCCGTGATGCAAAGATACATTTCCTAAGGATCCTGTTATAGGATTTTAGTTTACGCATGTTTTCTTTCTTGTTTAAATTTAATGCTCTACATTTCATGTACAACTTACGTTTGAAGTAACAAGATTTACGTATACCCTTAGTTATCCAATTTGTTTTATTTTGACGATTGCTTGTTTTAATTTTTATCCACGGAAAACATAAATCAAAGAGTAAACGTAACATATCATAAAACGCCAAAAATGCCTCATTAAAGTCTTGATTATTCAGGGTATCGGAAAAAGACAATGCAGCGACATAGTCACAAAATTTCAGAATATTTTCACTACTGAAATCCCTTACAAACTCAAACCAGCGAAGGCATTTGCCAGACCTCTGAACATTAATTGTTAATGTCTGTGCCTTGTCATGATCCGATAAACAAAGTTTGTGAGTCTCAGCTACCGCCATCCTTATATTGCTGGCAATTTGGTCAAGGCAAGTACTTCGCCTAGTCGGCTCATTTATGTGCAGAACAAAATTAAAGTTCATCAATGTCCCCCTTAAGTCCTGGCTAAATACGTTGTCCTTTAGAATGTCGATGTTCCAATCACCGCAAATCACTATTTTCTTTTTCCTATACTTAGATGCTAAATGCTGCAAAAGAGTGTTAAGCTTATGGATAAATATACCAACATGTGATCTAGTTTGTTCAGGTATTCTGTAAATAACTACGATAATAAGATTTAATCCAACAATCTCGGTTCCACAGCATTCAAAGTAACAGTTAGTTGCCAATTTTAAATCCAATTTAATTGATTTTGCCTCTACCGATTTTTTTACTAGGATAGCTGTACCACCTCTGCTGGCTTCTCTGCAGTAGGATGCTGCCAGTGTATAATTATCAAATATGATGTTACATTCACAGCCACGCTTTACAAAAGTTTCGCTTAGACAAATTACATCAATATCTTGGTGTTTACTACGAAATTCATTTAACGCAACCTGCAATATATCAATTTTGTTAAATAAACCGTTAATATTTTGATGAAATATCCTAAAGTTATTATTCGTCTTACATTCATTGTCAGTCGGGCTATTATCTTTGGAAATAACATTATTGTTCACGAAAAAAATCGAATCGAGCTTTATTACAATGACAATTTATCGATGAATTTGTAGATCTGTTTTCTAATAGGATTATGGATACCAGTGTACATATGTCGGTAAATAACGTTTTTAGGCCTGTTTTATTTAATTGGCCAGATTTTCGGTAAAACATATCATAATCATATATTAAGTTGCGGTTACTGTCGAGTAAATAGGCATAATTATATTTAATATTGTCGATGTACAGTAAGTGATTAAATATTTCAATTCTTCTGTTACACATATTAGCAAATGGGGTAATCTTAAATGTTGGGTAGCATATGATGACATTGGTATGCGAAAGTTTTGAAATAATATTCCTGATGTGTAAAACTAAATTTTCATAATTCTGTGACTTCCTAAAGTCGTCCTCGCCTATAAATATTATACAAAAATCATTTTCATTATAATCTCTAAGTTTACTCTCAATATCTATAAGTAGCGTCCGCACACCGACGCCTGGAAAAAGATAGTGGCAAATATCGAAGTTATCACTAAGCGCAAAGTTAGCGGAATGAAGCATTTTAATCCATCTGTTAGTGCTCAAAATAGAAATCTTGTTTCTGGAATGAGCTTGAGGCAGTACATCAGAGCTTCGGTCGTCATTTGGGGTGGAGTTCAATCGTTGCACTTCTTTATTGTTTATTGTGTCTGTGACGTGTTGAGAAATAATTCCATTTTGTAGACTTTTTAACGGTGAACCAGGCTCAGAGTTCATGTTCCGAACCAAGTCAGTGACAGATCGCTTATCTCGTTCCATTTCATCGTATTCATGCTCATTTCTGTTAGATTTTGGGGTACAGAAAAGTGGGGATTTTATTAAAGTCTTCGGTTTCTTAGGTGTTGACTTTTTCGTATGAGATCGACAGATGTGTTCCAATTTAGTAACCTTAATATTACAATCTCCAATCTGATTCTTGAGCATTTTATTTTCGGCAAGTAAATTTTCAATTTCTTGATCTGCACTTTTTAACTTTTCTTCTAGGTCGTTAATTTTGGAGGTCATGGTATTAAGCTTCTCGCTCAGGTTTTCTACAATTTCAGGGCAACTTCTATTGATCTTAGATGGACTATTTGATGTTATCGATGTGGACGAAGAGTTAAGGTCTTCCTCATCAGGTAAAGACTCAAAAGAATTTTTTGTAGAGATTGAGTAATCATATTTTTCTCCATCCGCTGTGTTACTACTAGACGGAGAGTTGTTATTTTGCACATTTAATGGTTTTTCTTTGGATTTTTTTATTTGATTTGTGGTCGTCGCTGTTCCATCTGAGACCTTTGTTTGATTCTTTGTAGTTATAGGACTTGATTCACAGCAACCCATACATCTCCAATTTTTTTTAGTAGTTGGGTTCATTAAATTATACCTTTTTTTAGTATTTGAGCATTCCAAGTCATAATGCCGCTTACAATTAAAACAGGTGAGCAAATGTCGTCCTTTAATATTTTTTCCACATTTACCACATTGCTTTTCCATTGTGATCAAATTTTATAGGAATAATTAAACGCAGCCTTTGCCTCGGTATAAGAACGCGTCCAAGTAAATGGTTTCCGAACGAAATATGCGCAGTGTCATAATGACATTCGAACGTCAGTTCGTCGGAACAGCTGGTTATTAACCCTTAATTATTTTATTTTTTTCTGCTCAAAAAGTTAGTTATTTTGAATAATGTCTATGTGTGCGTGCAATTTAAAAATAACAAACTTGATGTGGTTTTCGTTTTATAAACAAATATCCATTATTCAGCTCACCAAGGTGTTGTTTCAATCTTCAAAGGGTGCCGGATAACAGTGGCGTTGATTCGAGTTATATTTTGGTGAGGTTGATACACTTTTTTGATTTTATAGAAAAAAAATATGACAGAGCAATAAACAAAGGTACTATTCGTAATCGTACGGCCTATGTTCCTCGATTACGATTACGATTTAATAAAGCTATACTAAGTGGATGTCCCTATTTGATAAATTACAAAAGCGTCTGCTTCTAACTACGAAATATAATACGTAAGTCATTGACAAATACTAAATCTATATCCAGATATATTCCATCTCAAAAATTTAAAAAATAAATCCAAATATGAATAAAATTCAAGCCACTATTGGAAAATTAAAGAAAGTCTTCAAAGCACCTAATATACGTAACAATAAACAGCAAAATATAACAAATTTGTTCCAATCAAAGTTTTCCATATTTTCACATCAATCAACAGTTTACATAATATTTTCTTCGGTTACCGCGAGGATTACACATGAAATAAAACTATGAAAATGGATAATCTTGCGTACATTAACTAATTTTAACTTCATTCCGACATTTTGAACACTTTACAGGGTTCTGTGGTATACAATAATAAAAATTGGTACCTTGTAAAAATCATCACAAGGATCTACAGAGGAGTCCATAGAGAGAGCCAGATTCGCAGCAGATCGTAAGCACTCCTTGCTCTCACACACCCGAGGCGGTCTGTGGCGCTTTTGTTTAATATCTAAAACAAACGGTACTTGTAGACGTTAAACCAAAATGATGCAGGTGCAAGGTGCATTCCACAAAAAAGTCTACTTTGTCGGGAACGTGACGGCTATGATAGATACCTTTGAAATATAAGGAAAGTGCGAGAATTCTCTGTAAATACAATTACTCAGTTATAAATCGTAACTTTCTTAAATGCACGGGAAGAACGGCATCACGTACCCGACATTCTCATGGAATGAAAGAAAGAAAGAAAAAACGTTTATTCGAGACACAGTAGAAACAAAACAAAAGAGTAAACACAATTTTGTCTCGAAATGGCCAAAACTCAGCATTTTGCCAGCAGAGCCAGCGCTGGTCTTCCGTTTTGGCCATGGTGCACATAGGTGCAGGTCCCACAATGTGGAATCGCATTGGTATGTACGAGTATGTATAGGGTGTCCCAAAAATAACGCAAGATTTAAATGTAATGAAAAAGCATACTTTACACACAAAGTATACAGAATACTGACACACAAAGTATACAGAATAGGATTAAGTATTATAATTGCAAATCTCCCAGCAGCCATGGTCTCTTTGACGAAAAACGGTTATGACCCCATTTTCTGACCGTTTTTCGTTACTTACTTACTTACTCCGCTGGCTCAGCGACCCAAAGTGGATCTTGGCCTCCGATACGAGTTGACGCCAATGCGCTCGGTTCTGTGCGATCTCCTCCCAGTTCACTGCATTCAGGGCGCGTAGGTCCTTCTCCACTTCGTCTTTCCAGCGGTATCTTGGTCTACCAACCGGTCTGCGTCCACTGGGTCTTCCTAGGAAGGCCTGTTTCACTGCCCTATCAACTGGCATCCTAAACACATGTCCGAGCCAGCGAAGCCTTGCAGATTTAATCTCGCCAATGATGTTGGGCTCAGAAATGATGTCCTCCAGCTCTTGGTTTTTTCTAATTCTCCAGCTACCGTCAGCTCTCTGGGTAGGTCCGAGAATTTGGCGGAAGATTTTTCTCTCTGCAACAAGGAGCTTGTTCTCTTCTTTTAAGGTGAGCGTCCACGCTTCGCATCCATACATTAAGATTGGTCTAATAACAGTCTTTTAAATGCGAATCTTGGTCCTCCGGTGCATGATCTTGGACACTAACACCTTATGAAGAGCTGCTGTGCATCTAAGGGCGCCCTGGATGCGAAGTTCAATCTCCTCTTCCCTGCAGTTTGTGTCATTTACCACGCAGCCCAGGTATTTAAACTTCTCTACCCCTTGGTAGGATACACCATCCACATTTAGGTCCTCTCTAGGCTCCAGGACGTTTCTGTGCCTCCGCATGTACAGATACACAGTCTTTTCCTTGCTGATTCTGAGTCCGACTGGCAAGCCCTCTTCCGCAAGGACTCTAGCCCTCTCTACAACAGACCTCCTGTTCTCTCCAAGCAAGGCGAGATCATCCGCGTACCCAACTATTTTATGCAGACCGTTCAGCATGACTCCGCCGCCTAGCCCTTCTACTCTTCGTATGACGTGCTCGAGTGCCAAGTTGAACAGCATGGGAGACAGCGCATCCCCCTGCTTAAGACCAACAACGACCTCAAACTCGTCCGTCAACTCTCCTCCTACTTTGACCCGCATCCTACTTACACCAGTAGCAACGATAATCATTCGTATAAGTTTATCTGGGATCATAAAGTTTCTCAGTATGGAAAAGAGCGACTCTCTGTCGACACTGTCGTAAGCTTTGGCAAAGTCTACAAAGAGAGAATGTATTTCCTGGCCATACTCCCACTTCTTCTCCATAAGTTGCTTCAGGAGGAAAATTTGGTCAGCAGTACTCCTATTGCGCCGGAACCCACACTGGTAGTCCCCGAGTATCTCCTCAGCATACTTTTCCAAACGTGCCAGTAGGACATATGAGAGCACCTTGTACGCTGTTGGGAGTAGTGCTATTCCCCTATAGTTCTTCTTACATCCCTTTTTGTGTACAGGGCAAATGACTCCCACGTTCCACTCAGCTGGCTGTCGTTCTTCACGCCATACCCGGAGCAGCAACTCATACAGACGAGACTGTAACACTCCACCGCCATACTTCCAAAGTTCACCCGCCAGCCCATCGATCCCTGGAGCTTTGTTATTCTTCAGGCGCATGATGGCCTTCCTAACTTCCTCAAAGCTCAAGGGTACGTCTTCATTCGCTAGCTCACGATCTGTGTTAACGTGGTTCGTGCTCACGGAGCAGTTCAATAGGCCTTCGAAGTAGTTTTTCCAAGTGTTTTTAATCTCGATGGGGTCTGAGATCAAGTTGCCGTCATTATCTTCGAGTAGCTGGGTAGTTGGTTGGTATCCTTTACGAACAGTTCTAACTTCCTGATAGAATCTGCGAGTATGATCAGTTCGCATAAGGGTCTCCATATCTCTCACAATGCTCTCGAGGTGTTTCCGCTTGGCTTGCCTTAATACCCTACGGCATTCTCTTCTAGCTTCCTGGTATTCATCATCCCTGAGACTATCCTGTTCCGACAGTATTTTAAGTCTGCGTCTGTCTTTTACAGCCACGTCACACTCTTCAGTCCACCACGTTTTTCGCTTTCGGGGTTTGCGTTTTCCTAGAACTTTCAGACTCACACTTTTCACGATGTCTCTCGTTTCGTTCCACATGGTGTCAACGTCGTTCTCTTCACCCAGGCCATCAAACCTATTGCTAAGTTCCAATCTGAACTCATTCTGTATGGTGTGGTCTCTCAGTGCGTCCACATTTACCTGGGAGTCTCTAGTTGTGCAGCTGGTTTTATTTATTTTTCTTATCTTAAATTTAATTTGGACACCTAGAAGGTAATGATCACTATCGCAATCAGCGCCCCTAAAACACCTAACGTTTTCTATGGTACTCTTGTGCCTACTGTCAATGATCACATGGTCAATTTGGTTAACCGTACGCCCATCCGGTGATTTCCATGTACCCTTGTGTATATCCTTATGTGGAAACATGGTGCTTGCAATTACCATTGACTTAGATGCTGCAAAGCTTATCATTCTCAGGCCGTTATCATTGGTGATCGTGTGTTTACTGTGCCTGCCGATAGTTGGTAGAAAGGTATCTTCTCGTCCCACTTTAGCATTCAGGTCCCCTAGGAGTACCTTCACATCAAAACTGGGAAGTTGGTCGTACAAAGTTTCCAAACTATCGTAAAAATCGTCTTTTGCATCATCTTCGCTAGTTTCCGTGGGTGCATACACATTGACAATAGTTATGTTTGAGAAGCGACCCCTTAAGCGTAGGGTGCTAATTCTCTCCGAGACTGCTTCAAAACGTATGATGTTACCAACTAGTCTTTTGTTCACAATGAACCCTGTTCCGTTTTTATGACGTCCACAATCTGCACCGCTATAAAATAGCATAGCGCCATCATCAAGCTGGCATTCCCCATTTCCTGGCCACCGGACTTCTTGTAGTGCTGCCACATCCATTTTATAGCGCTGCAGTTCCCTCGCCACCTGGTGCAGAGCTCCCGGTCTAAATAAACTGCGTACATTCCACGAGGCTAATCGGAGTTCCATTTTGCAGTGCCTTTGGTCGTCGGTATAAGGAGATCGCGTATTTCTTCGTATCGTGTTCGTAACAATAGAGTTTTTACGTGGGCGGGGCGTTAACCCGCCGCACAACCCCCGAAATGCTGGAGGACCACACCCTACTTTGGTCAGCGAGTCCATCGGACTTAGCCGGTAGTTAGCTAGGCTGTACTACCGACCGTTCCCCCATCCGCCACCTAGGGGACGCTCCTCTACGCCGTGAGGGCCAGCGCGAGAGCGTTTTTCGTTAATTTCAGTGAATCCCGAATATTGCGATTTAACATAATTGTTTATTTTTTATGGGGTTATTTATAACCAAAGATCTATGTCAGCAAGCTCTCAATCGCCCAAGGTTTGAAGGAGCGGATTTCACACTGCAGCAACGAAATTTACCCATATTTATGCAAATTTCATAGAAAAATTTAAAAAGGAGTGCTATGCTACAGCAAAGCCTTCGAAGTAATTTCTCAGCATGCTTTACCATACTAAACCCTATTCTTTGTACTTTATGATTAAATCAAGAAATAAGAAAGTCAAACAAGAAATAAGTGTTTTTTATCGATTTCAAATCTTGCGTTATTTTTGGGACATCCTTTACAAGCAATGTTATATCCGAATTTTTAGACTCTTAATATCGTTGCCATAATCTGACTAATAGGAAACCTAACGGCAAAGATTATAAGGTAAGATCAGCTTCTGTATTCTGACCATTTTTTCCGCAACTCGACATCAAACTACTACTACTACTACTACTACTACTACTACTACTACTACTACTACTTTGCTTGGTCCCAACGCTGGCCCAGTACTTGTTGGGGACTTCACATACAACCTTGAATTTCTTCGCAGGTGTATGCAGGTTTCCTCACGATTTTATCCTTCACCATTAGCTTATTTACTTCAAGTAATACTTTTAAATATAAATGCTGCTATTTCCAGCTCTAGACCATTTCATTTGACAAAAAAGGCGAGTAAAATATAAAGGGCTTTAACAAGACTCTTATTTACCACCTTTGCGCTATAAACATCATTATAGGTACCTATTAAATATACTCACAAAGAACGGTCATCACAATCGCTATACAGAGTAGAAGTAGTAAAAGAAGTAGTAGCATGATTAAAAGCATTTTACTTTGATGTTTTCTTCTGAATCTGAAAGCATAACAAACACATTAGGTAGGTCTAAAATATCAATTCATATTCATATAACATGCTCAAATTTTCCGAAAATTCCCTAGTGGATATTTTTAGAGAAAATTCTTATGCAAGTTGCCATCGAGAATATTCTTTGAAAGAGTAGAGGTTATGAGTTATCATGCAAAGATCGTTTCATTTTATGTTTTAGTTACCTACACACTAGCATGTGTATCAACTTATCGAATGTAGTGTGTCATAGAAATTGATTTAAAACTTGGCAATAAATATGCTAAGAAAATGACCAAGAACTCATAAAGAACCATCGAAATTTTATAAAGTTCCCTTCAATAAAACAGATAAAATTCAAGACGGGGACTCGTTTAAATACTTAGGATGTTGATTATTGCTAGAAAGCCTTAGATATATAGGAAGGCTTACCAGGAATTCTTGCTATAAGTGTGACTACTGACCGAACCAATTAAAATTATCTGACTTAGCTACATGTGCAACATTATCTGGTTTACCTGGCTGTTCTTGAACCCACGGAGATTAGGTACCCCGACTCACGCAGATCGCTCCCATTCTTCAGAGGGGGCGTCGAAGTCTTGGCGCTTGCTGTTCCTGAAATGAAGTCAGTTAGAAAAAGAATGATCGAAATCCGTTGGCGTGATATAGAGTTATTCGTCTATTAATTGTCGTGCCCACAGAACTAGATTTGGATAGAAGAAACAAGTTCATTCATTTGTATGGCGGCCGAGCGTGTCAGATTTTATACTGAAGTTGTTACTTGCCTATGATTTTAAATAAGTATGTCTCAGGCCCTTGAGTATTCATATTTTTTTGTGTTGTTGTAATTAATATTACTTAAGAAGGCATTATTAATGTTTTTGTTCACTTCAACTTACAAATTTTGACGCTCGAAAGCTGCAAGCTGCGATTAAAGACGGACAACTCAGTGGATTTCACTGAGTTCATTTGACACGCTAAGTAGATACGTTTGCTTGCTCTATGGTATATATGACATCTGTGGTCGTGCCCATGCAAATTTATGACATATATACCTAGTTTCCACATGGATGCCATTGTCAGAACTGGACCAAGTTAAAATGGGAACAATTGGTGAGCATCAGCTTTCAAGTAAAAAAAGAATCATCAAAATCGACACCCAGTCGGAAGTTCTGAGGTAACAAACATAAAAAAAAACGTACAGTCGAAATGAAAACCACATGAGAACCTTCTCCTTTTTTGAAGTCGGTTGAAAAATCATTAATTTCATTTAAGTGTTGTGGTCAAACATTTAGCAATTAGAAGCAGCCAAAACAACGAATGTGAATATGAGGTAAATGAAATTTTGTATAATTTAATATAGTTTCATTTGTTCGTCGTAAACACTTTAATGTTAATGACAACCCTGAAGTGAAATTGCTGCGGATTCGTATTGCAATGAAATAGATTATGACTTTTTAATTTTGTACAGCCATAAGCGTTTATTGGCTGTTGTGTTATAAAATTCAAACTTATTGATTTGCCGCCGACTTCGACGTTAGGAGTAAGGTCAGGTCAGTGCAGACCGTCCTGTGAAATTTCGTGGCTATATAAAAGTTAAACGATTCATTTGACTTTGTAGACAATTTGCGTAGGAACCCTGGCACAGTCCCATCTTTAATGACCTACGTTTAAGGCGCGGCTGAAAATGCTGAGTTTTTAAAACGTAATAAATAATATAAGGGCCCCGGCAAAGAGCAGAATTTTGTACAGTTTGGCGTAGAAACTTTAGGTTCATGGAGCCCCAGCGCACGTAAATTGTTTGCTGAAATCGCGAAACGTCTGGTGACTTCCTCGCACAACGCATCAGTAATGCGATACAGCGAGGAAATGCCGCCAGCATCCCCGGTACAATGCCACAAGGGATAATCTTAGATATAGGTTAGGTTAGATTAAATTTATGTATGTAAATCGTACAGTTTTGAAAAGAAAGACCAGTAAAAATGCAAAAAAAAACGATGACACACGCCTTGACTTATTTTTTGTAATAATGCATCTTATATAGTGTACTATTGTGGTGCTTATGTACCTATAGGTATGTAACTATGCTTAAATAAATGACATGGAATGTAAGAGTAATATATTTTAAAACAAATTGAAAACATGCAATTAATTATTTCTTTCATAAACAATAGCCTTACTAGAGATGTAGGTATACCTGTATAATCTCTGAAAGTAGAATATTTATAAACAGAGCCCGTAACTTTCATGCCGATGACATCAATTTGACGTCACGCTCCATTTAGGGTGATCCGAAATAGTTTTATTGTTTATTATTAATCATTAGTCGTCAATCATTTTAATCATGTACAAATAACTTCAAAAGTAGTATATTTGCACGTGAAATAAATTACACCTACTTGATACGTGAAACATAAATAAAACTATTTGATTTGTTTTTATACATACATTGTTTTTAATGATATTGTTAACACATTTCAATAATTACGTAGAAAACAGAATTCCTCTTTAACGTACAGCACGTATCAAGTAGGAATTATTTATTTCGCGAGTAAATAAGCTACTTTTGAAGATATTTGTACATGATTAAAATGATTGACGACTAATGATTAATAATGAACAATAAAACTATTTCGGATCATCCTAAATGGAGCGTGACGTCAAATTGATGTCATCGGCATGAAAGTTACGGGCCCTGTTTATAAATATCTAAAGATTTGATAGAGATGTAAATGCATCAATAAGTTGAAAAGTATTACTGATTTACCCCCTTATTCATAAACGTTTGTTAACTTAACAAGCCGCTAATAATTGTTTGTCCCTTTTACTCTTATGGACACATTGTTAAGACCGAAAGGGACAAACAATTATTAGCGGCTTGTTAAGTTAACAAACGTTTATGAATAAGGGGGTTAAACTTTAACGATTATCACTCATATTTTAACGACAAACGGGTCTTAATCGCGTAAATTTAGACTTAATATTATCCTGAGGTTTCGGGCTATGAGTCTGCCTGCGACTAGCAATGTAAAAGTTGCAGAATTTTATCAAAATTGCGGGAATATACTCGGAAATTTCCGAGAATGTTCATGAGAATTTAAGAGAAAGTTCTCATTGAGAATGTTTCCATGAGAACTTATAAAAAAGTGTTATGAATAATTTTGTATTTCACAACTGAGTAAACAAGACATAAAATATACCTTAAAACTCTTAAAAGGCACGTACATACAATGGTTTTGGCATTAGATTGCTTGTAAAATTTAAATTTTTGATAAAATTCTCTATGCAAGTTTAGTTATTCTTTATGCAGCTTATGAAACTTTTCATAGGTACAATGCTACTTGCGACCACGGGTAAATGTCAGGATAAAACGAGTATTAAACGTTAGTTTACGCGATTAAGGCCTGATTTTTCAATGTCCAGATAAAAGTAAATCTTTTCAGACACTGTTAACACTTCGAGCGCGGGGAACTCCCGAGGGGAGTTCTCTGTGGGAGGTCCATTTTTCTACAAAGCGGAAAAATCACGGGATCGGCTACGAGCGTAGCGCGTAGCACTCGTCCGCAATGAAAGTGTTACCATAAAATTTGCCAGAGAATTTCGAATTAATAATGTAGGAAATAGAATAGAATTTCTTTTGTTTACGGAGGCTTTTTAATAGGCCTCTGGGCGGCAGGAGGGTAAGATCTATTTGTCGTTAAAATATGAAGTTGAGAAATATTTATCCACCGGAACTTTTAAGCTTTATCTTTGTGCAAATATGGTAAAAAGTGATGAGTCACGAATTGGCCGAACTAGTTTTCAGAAATTTGCATTTCCTTGCAGTTTGGGCTTATCAGCGGAAAGGCCGAGGGTTAGATGGTTTATGGTGAAGAAAAGATAAACATACTTATTTATACTATAATACTTTTCATCACACTTGCTGTCTAAGCGCGCCATTGCTTGCGCGCGTAGTGGGAGTAATAGAAAAGTGAAATTCCCTAGGGAGTAATAGAAATGTCAGTACGTCATTTAATAATATTATGTATTAAAACTTATTTTTTGGTTGGCAAGTGTGATGAAAAACATTGTATGCATCACGGTCCTCGGCGTCGGGCTTCTAACAATCTCGTTAGTAATTCCGTACTTACCTCCCTTGATGCACAATGTACTAATAAAAATAGCTTGTGACATCAACACTAACATATAATTAAATGTGAAAGGTTTAGTGAAAATGTCCCACTTTGTTGCTTGTCATAATAAGAGCGCTTAGAGATTTAATTCGTATGGAGGTTCAAGCCGATTCCGCCTTTACCATACGCGACCAACTGGGATGTTTTTACTAAAACTCTTAAGTACCGTTTAATAATAAATCTTTCCGTTTAATAACAATAATGGTTAATCGTGAGCAAGAAGTGTTTATAATCACATATTTATTGAATAACCCCCTTATTCATAATTCATAAACGTTTGTTAACTTAACAAGCCGCTATTAATTATTTGTCCCTTTTCTCTTATGGACACATTGCTAAGACCGAAAGGGACAAACAATTATTAGCGGCTTGTTAAGTTAACAAACGTTTATGAATAAGGGGGTAAGAATATACATTGAATTCAAGAAAATATAATTAATAGATTCAGTACATCAACAAATCGTTGTCGTATGTCAGGAATCGGAATTCAGCTACAAGTTTTTTTTAATTAAAAGTAGGTAAGCATGTTACTTAGCGAGTTTTGATTGTCAATCTACGAAACTGCTTTAAAAATATTAAGAAACATTGAACTAATAAACCAATAAACATCACAAATATAATTAAACGGTTAAACTCACTAAGTGTGACGTGTTTCGGAGACAGTATTTGACAATGGAGACCTAGGCTCTCTGAAACATGTCGCGCGTAGTGACTAAATACACGTGTGAATTTAATTGTTTAATTATATACGGCCTGTTTCACAATCTCCAGTTAAAGCTATCTGTCAGATAAAAAATAACACTATCTCTTTCTTTCACCTGGAAGTATAAAGAGAGTGTGTTATTTTTATCTGACAGATAGCTTTAACTGGAGATTGTGAAACAGGCCCTTATAGTTATTATATCTCACGAAAGATGAAATTCAACAAATAATCATTATTTACTAAAAACAACTATTAATCTAATTATTATTTATTGTTTTTAACTGGACGTCCATTTTCAAAGTAAAAGGAAAAAAATACTAAAACTTACTGGTGACCGTGGGTCCCATAATATCTCCTCCTTCCCCAGGCCAAGCATTCATTTTTAAAAAACTTTTATTTCCGCTCACAAACTCGAAACAGTTTCAATTCGCTCTTTTTTCTACAATTTAAAACTACACGACACATTATTTGAAAATCGAACGTACTAAAATTTTACTCTTTAACTGCCAGTGACTTTTAAAAAAAGTAAGTGCCAAGTTTTTTATAGAACGTTTTACAAGAGTAACTTTTAGCGGCCAGTGACTTTTTTTTATACGACGCGTTCAGTTTCAAGGCATTTCAGGTACTGAGTTGTTGTGGCTTCTGAAGCGACCGGTCGTTATGTAGGGTGTCCATTTATTGACTGATGATTGGGACACATTTCAAGACAAAGTCTGGACAGTTGATGGATTATTGTCCGAGTCGTTTTATAGTCATTTTGTTATATTTAGAAATTATTGCCGATTATCGGTGGTGTGGGGGTTGACGAATCGATTATTTAGTAATTTAGTGTTCTTTGTGTACCTAGTTATAAATAAAATAAATATCTTGGGACATCTTACACAAATCGACCTAGTCCCACGGTAAGCTCAATTGAGGATTGTGATGTGGGTACTAGGCGACTATATAGATACTTAAATACATAGACAGCCATGACCAAGGAACAAATATTTGTGATAAATAAATACACAAATAATGCCCTCGCCGGGATTCGAACCCGGAACCTCCAGCTTCAAAGGCAGGGTCACTACATATACTATAGTATATATCACTATAGCTGCATGCCTAAAAGTATACATGTTTTGTGCTAATTCTAAAATACCTATTAGTAGTGTAGTTTACGCTGTAGGTACTACCGTAAGATGGGGCTATTTGAGATCCATGGGGCTATTTGGTACTAAGGAGAAAACAGCATTTAAGCCCAATTTCTTTTTAGCATTGAATATTATGAAAATACGTGATCCCAAGTATAAGATATTTGTTCCAAATCTTACGATACGAACATTTATATGGGTCTAACACCTTTAATTTCGATGTTACCAAATAGCCCCATCTTACGGTATATATTTTAATTATATCCTCATAAGGCCCATTTTACTTTAAGGACAACTTTTAAAATATGACCCGAAGTGTCCTAAATACAACTCATTTCATTTTTAAATTTTGTAACCTAGGAAATAAAATTCTAATTTCTTTAAAAGAGATGACGTCACGGGTAGTGATGCGGATATTTCACTAAAAATAGTAGGACTATTAAAATAGGTCGTTGCGCTTTGCGAGGCTAGGCGAGGCTATACCTGACACAAGTCAAATACAAAGTAAACTAGAGCTAAAGTGAGCTAGATTATGCACCCTACTGACATTAGTATCTTTCAAGGTCGAAACGTTTGTGCTAGTGCAATAGCTTATAGGTATCTCTAATAGTATAACTGTCACAATAATTTAGGTAGACATTACATTTTTAACGAGTATGATTTTGAACGTATTGTGAAACCACAAATCAAATTATTTATTAACTAAATTTGATTTGTACTTTTTTGTTCCCCAGTAGTACGTCCAATAGATGGCAGCACCAGCTCTCTCTAGCTATTCTAGAAAACTGTAAAGTATTCTAATAGAAGGTGCAGGTTTGTATTGCTTGCCCTTAGAGAATTTTCAAAGGCGCCTAGCCTTGTAAGGGATTGCATATACTCAAGAAAATTTACCGGTGGTTGCTAAGACCGAGTGGCCGAGGGGTGCAGGCATCAGCCGCGAAAGCTGAGTACGTGGGTTCGATCCCCACCTCGGACGTTGATGACGTTGATGGACGTGATCTTGGTCGTTTTTCTTTGGTAAATGACATCTAATATTTATAATTTATAGAGTATGATTTTGTGCATCGCTTACACTGTCTATCTTGTTCAAAATGTATTATCTCTAAAATATAAGACAGAAATGAATTAAATTAAATTAAAATAGCTAGGTACAGGTTCAGCTTCCGTAGCCTAATTGGTAGTAACCCTGCCTACGAAGCTGGAGGTTCCGGGTTCGAATTCCGGCTATGACATTATTTATGTACTTATTTATTTATCATAAATATTTGTTACTTGGTTGTATCTGTCAATGTATAGAAGTATCTGTATCTATCTATCTATTATATATCTCGTCGCTTGGTACCTTCACAAGTCTTAATTGAGCTTACCGTGAGACTAGGGCGATTTGTGTAAGATGTCCCAAGATATTAATTTATTATTTATGATTATTCAGCCCTAAGGTCAATTAACTTTATTTTTTAAATCGTCTGCTTTCAATGTACAAAACGATGCTCAAGGTCATGTCTGGTGCAGCGGATTTGGCCTATATCTACGATTCAGGGCATCACTACTGGCGGTAATTATAATATACAGAGTGTTTTACCAGCCATTAAATTAGTACATTACGATACAAGTGCAAAAAAAAGAAGTTCGATCGAGTGGAGATAAACTTAAGCACGACTGAAGGGAGAGCTTTAAATCGACACGAGTTACGAATTTCGTTTTCGCACGTGTATCATACGACGTTTTTCAGTACATGTGACCCTCCGAAGTTTTCGATCTGACGTAAAATGAATCACTTCTCGCACTAGCACGTAAAAAAGCGCCATCTGTAGTGAACACTATTTTTTCTCCGTACTTCGCCTTTGTTTCAGTGAAGGTGCGTTCCGAGTTCCGACCAAGCGAACATTCGCTATTCTAACCTCCCACTCTACGAAATTCGATCGTTACACAAAACGTGATTGGTTGATTTCGAAGAGCGGGGGATAGAACAGCGAATGCTCTTTTGGTCTGAATGCACCTTTACATAGTCCCCGTTTGTGAACTTCGGTGTTAGCGGTAGCAGGCTTGTTGACGATTACTATAAAGTATATGAAAGATAATGATGCCTATTGCTGTTTTTTGTAGCTACGTATATCTAATAAAACGGATGCAAATGAGCCGTTTTTTTTAAATTAAAATTAATTAAAGAAAAAAGTCAACATGTTTAAAAGTTGCTCGCTGTAGCTTCTAGATGTCTTGTCTTGTACAATACATACAATACATACTTTATTTTGTAATGTCTTGCTGTAAGAGTGCTTGTGGGCGAGTCAAAAAAGTATCAATTCTTATTATTGAATGAATATAAAAATACAGAAAAAAAAATCGTTCATCATTTAAATACGTGCGGAAACAAGGGTACTTTTAAAGACAAACGGGTCTTAATTAAAATGGATCTTAACGGGGATTAAGACCCGTAACGTTTGTCTTTAAAATATGAGTGATAATCGTGAAGGTTTAAATCAATATAAAGGTACTTTTAGTGTTGTATTCTGTTGACATAACCGTTTTACAACGGATATTATGCTCAGAAAGTGCTCTTTTTGAGGGTAAACTTATGCACAGATAGTGATACTTTTCCTCACGTGTGCAGGAATAAATTTTCATAGTAATTTTCCCCACGGCCTGGTTGGTACTGCCGAGATAGTCTAGTTTTCCTATAAAATGTTGTATGATACACATGTTTAAATGTAGGCTTTTTTCTAACGCGTGTCGGTTTTAAAACACTCGCTTCTGTCGTATCTTAAAGTCAACGACACTCGTCGTGAAACAGCCTACTTTCCACACTAGTATCATAACATAAAAAACTATTTTAGTACAGATGGTGCGTTTTTTAGGCTCTAGTGCGAGAAGTGGGTCATTTTACGTCAGGTCCAAAACTTCAAATGTTTTTCGCACTTGTGTTGTAATGTACTATTCTGTGGGCGTAACTGGTTATTTCATAAAATATAACTCGATTTGCATTCCGTAGACAGAGTGTAGACAGTCTCTGTCAAGATCCTCAATTAAAATACTGTATGGTCACCCCACTAACTGTCATAGGACTGCACGCGATCTGTAGTGATGCGCCATCGATTATACAACCGCAGTTTCCCGATTTGCCATTGTTTCATTCATTAGGCTACTGTGAGAAATATCCTATGGATGTTCCGACTCCTTTGGCGTCATGAAGCCGCTCATCGCTAAGCTCTGCGCCATAACTAGATAGCATAAAAGTAACTAGTTATGCAACGGTTTTGTATATTATTTATGCACGTTTCAGGAAAATTAAACTCTCTGTTATATTATATTCCTAGCTAATATTATCAATAAATCTATATACAACAGTAATTTGAAGTAAATACAAGGGAAAAGTTAGGAAGTGTAGTTTTTTAGTTAAAGCTAAGAGTATAATGCTTCATGATTTGTCTCATTTTGATTTATTTTTTTCGACATGATTCTCTTGAAGTTTGTTCAATAGTTAACTACATTTTTTTTTTGAAAAATTCTCGTTTAGAGACTACAGCGAAAGAAAGTATTTTATAATGAGGCCTCGAAATGGCTCAAGACATAACACATCCATGTGGTATATTCTTGCTTGTTTACATTAAGTCACGTGACCTATATTTATCTCGTCTTATTCGTGTAAGTGCAAGAGTGACAGACAGTGTTTGCGTAAGGTTAGTATTTTCGCGTTCGTAAATGTTGCATGTTTATTTCCTTTGGATTTGAGCGATAATATGTGCGTATAGAGAAGGCGTCTGGTTGTAAGGCATTTTCATAAGTGTCACGTGCCTTCAGTTTCCGAACAAACTCTACACGTGTACCAGTACCATAAAATAATTTTCTACTTAGATTTGCCACATTTTATCAATATTTTGTAAAATTGGTTGGTTTTTTTTTTGTATTTATTTATGATATTATTATGTTTGGACGTAGGATGTTTGTACAGATAGACGAAATGGCTACAAATATTTCAACAAGTTTTTCATCATTTTCATCAATATGCGTAGAAGTCTATAAAACGTTTTTCTATTTCCTCATTTCTAAATAAAGTGTCAATGTAAGCCATTTAGTTTAAAGGGATTAGTACATAACTACATAACATAATGCATACATAGGTACTACGCCTTACTATACCGTAATCGTTTAGTCGAGTACCAATATAATAGCAGTACTCCTATACTTCGTTTCTTTTAAGATTAGAATTATCTGTCAAACGGGTGAACAAAGAAGCAGTGATCGTAAACCTTCCTTCTTCGATTTCGGCCGATAACACTGTGAATATCTCGGAACTTATGTACATAGGTACATATCATTTGATATTCACTAGGGCTTGCAATATCGGACCATTTCCAGTTCCGGAACTGATTTCCAATATTACACTTCAATTCCGGAATTCCGATACTAGTTCCGGAATTAACGAAAATTTTGTAAATCTAGGTCATATTTAAATAAAACGTAAAATTGTTATGTGATTTGTATACAAGATACCCATGAGGAAAGGGAAACAATTTAACAGCATATTCCTGAGGCTAAAAGAAGCAAGTTTATTTGTGTGTTTTGAATGCTGCACTACATAAAAAAAAATTATTAATGAAACTATCGCAAAAAATGCATTTTAAAGTTTTAGGTAATTATTGTACATTGTGCATCAAGGAAGGTAAGCACGGAATTACTAACGAGAGTATTAGAAGAAGAAGAGAGTTGTTGAAGGCAACATAGCGACAAAATCGTTACCTAAAATGCGTAACGGTCTAAAACGGTTTAAATAAAAGACATTTTCTCTTGAAATAAACGTCATCCGGTAAACTTTATACTACATTTTGAACTTCAAATCTAGTCATAAATCCGCTGTTAATTTTTTTCCCTTTCCTTTTGGGCACATTGTATTGTCCATTAATAAATTAAGGTTAAGTTCTTATACAAAATGCTTAGTACTTATAGGTATGGTAATTCAAATTAGAAACATTAGTCATTTTACATATGTTACAATCTTGGCAACAATCAGTTACGTACCTGTAAACTTTAATTACAGATACCAAAATTTTACTTTTTTGGAATGCTACTTGATATTAGACCAAGTGGAGACTTAAGTCAAAGTTTAAGATTCTTCGACATATGTAAATAGTAATGTGTATAATTATCGAAGGGCTAAAAGAAAAATAACGGTAAATAATTGCAACCCAATTGATAATTAAAATCTGGTACAGGATCGTTGTTTACCTTGGCCAGTTTTCGTGGTTTGGTAGTACCTAGTATTTAGTAAACACAGTTTATTTTACAGAAAATAAAACATAACACAATTTGTGGTTAGAACTACTTATCGATATACAGGGTGGTCCAAACCTTGACGTCAAAAATTTTTTTTTAGATTCCTCACGTCATGAGCTATCAGAATATACCCCATGTATGTTAGCCGATTTTTTGTAGTTTTCGAGTGATGAATTTTTTTTTTGAGAAATTCTGGAATGATAGAATTTATTTAAAAAAAAAACTATTGGGTTTTTTAAATATTTTTTTTTTGTAAAAGTATTACTACAAATAAAGAATTTACTCACAAAAAAATTTGCGTCCTCACTTTGATACAAGTAGGATAAAAAATACCAAATTCAAAATTTTACGTTAAAAATGCATCAAAATAGCGTTGATGTACGTAAATAAAAAAAAAAAACATATCCCAAGCATTTTTGGCAATGTAAAGACTGCCCTGCCAATTTTTTGACGTCAAGGTTTGGACCACCCTGTATATTGTGGTGGCTTTGTATCCTGTATTCTGTACCTGATTATCATAATCGTGTTGATATTTTATGTTTATCCATAGGTATAATAAAAACACTTTTTTTAAATTCCGGAATTCCGATATTAGCTGTGTCAATTCCGGAACTGTAAAAACAGCAAAATCGGTCCGAAATTCCGATATTTCGAAATTCCGGAATGCAAGCCCTAATATTCACCAATAGCTGAACGCATAGTTTTCACGTTTGTTGGCAAAACTGTATTTCAAAAAAATTATAAGTGTTTTATAACCAAGATGGCAGCAATATAGAAAAAAGCTAAATATTGAAGGTTTTCGTTTAGTGTTTGGCGGTTTTTAACTAAGTATTTTTATATACATTTGTAACTTATATCGTACCGATTTTACATTTACTGAATTTAATGAAGTTTACAGCCTAAAATTTAACAATATTTCAATATTTAATCTAGCTTATATTACGCACTCCCAGTACTTTTAAAAGTCATGCATTTAAGGATTAAAACTATCGGTATAAAAGCCGACACGGTATCATAAAGATTGAGCAGATGACAATAGTAAGACAGACCCGAAGGTTGACTGGTAGAGAATGCTTTTTAGCATTAAGTTCGCCTTTTGTACAATAATCTTGTTTTTATTGTACAATAAAGGTTAAATAAACAAATAAATAAGACAACCCTACCCATCGGCAACGTCGTTTTGTATTTATTTTGTCACCATTATGCGTAGTTTGAATTTGGTAACAAATTAGAACCAAACCAAAATTAGAGCAGAACCAAAGTAACCGAAATAGCTCTCCGAATCGCTAAACTGAAGTGGCAGTGGGCGGGGCACATTGCGCGTAGAACCGATGGCCGTTGGGGCGGGAAGGTTCTTGAGTGGCGGCCACGTACCGGAAGACGTAGCGTGGGTAGGCCCCCCACAAGGTGGACCGATGACCTGGTGAAGGTCGCGGGAGTCCGCTGGATGCGGGTGGCGCAGGACCGGTCATTGTGGCAATCTTTGGGGGAGGCCTATGTTCAGCAGTGGACGTCTTTCGGCTGATGTGATAATGATGATGATGAACAAATTAGAAAATAAAACTCAGGTGACAATGATGACATACTCTACATAGTTTTATTCACTGTCAGTGGAAGAGTCCGAGGACTCGGAACCACCAACGTTTATAATAAAATTGTCCACAGTGTAATCTATTACTCGTATATTATATTATCTAATTTCATTTAAAAACTTATTTTCTTTTAAAATGTTGTACTTATACTGTAGCCAATGATATGCCAGCAGTCTCAGCAGTCTTTTTCACACGGTCCGATTTAGTGGGATATTCCTTTCTATGGCACATTACTAACACTAATTTGTAAATATTCACCACCATCCGCTTTTCACTGGCAGTCAGAGGATTTTGCTTTTGCCGTTTCTTCTTTAGAGATGAAAAAACGTTAGCCGGAACCGGCTGCGTCTTCATCAATTTTAAATGTGCACCAACAAACAAAATATCTAAATAGATCAATAATTAATAACGTAATTGAACAAAAACGATAACATCAATCTTTGAATAAGCTAACAGCAATAGAAAACACAACCGACTCAACCGACAAATCGAATAACAGATAGTGACAGTGACGTTTTAAAATTGTGTGAGAACTCTGCCTCTTTAGGTTTTTTAATGTACAACCTTTCCATGAAAAATTGCAAACGCAATTTATTAAAATTCTTATCTTTTCATCTTAGAATATAAATTAACTAACATTATGTTTTTTATCTGCTCACAACACTGAGTAATGTATGTATTAATATAGCATGATAATAAATACGTGATATTTAATAACTCGTATTCACTGTTCGATCCGCAGAATGTGCCTGTAAAAAAACCTTATATCTCGTTCTGCAAAGGTTATTCTAATGCTAAAAAAAACGAAGTATACCTTATGTCACTGTAACTATGTACGGTCGGCTCTAATAATATGTACCTATACGATTTTGAGCCTTACGCCTTTGACATACGTTCCGAAATGTATACATATTATTAGGCGTGACTGTACCATATGTAACTGTTGTATACCTACTAGCGATGTAAAATATCGGTTTAGGAATATTCGTGAATGCGAATGCGAATGCGAATATTGGGTATCATACCTAGACATACATTGCTGGTATAAAATGCCCAAAGGCATTAAGTCCGCCATTTATACTCTTTTGTATGTGCAATATTGTGCAATAAAGTTCAAAATAATAATAAACATTCATTCAAAATCCAAACATATTGCACAGGCGCAATGAAACGCAAAGAATAGGTCCTTTTGCGTCAATATCATTGGTTAAAGAAGTATTTAGCAGTGACATTTAGAGACATTTTACCAGAAATACCTATTATACTGAATACTTAGTATTCAGAAGTAAATTAAAAACTAAGCGATTAGTTTGACCCCAAAGCTACTAGGTGTCACCGTCTTCGCAATCGCCATGACTGTTTTGTTTAATTATACGTATCATTTGTGTTTTATTAACTTAAAATACTGAAATTTAACGTTTTATTCATCATTCAGTTAAAATATATCATTTTTTAGAGTCGCAATTTCTTTTTCCTAGACATCTAGGTATTAAGGTCAACTTTAGAATGTAGTACTTCTTGCCTTAAGTGAACGAAATAATTAGATAAAAATATTCGCAATATTCGCGTCAATTTTTTGCGAATGCGAATACGAATGCGAATATTTTAAAACATGCGAATATTCGCGAATGCGAATGCGAATATTCCTTACATCGCTAATACCTACTACAGGTATACTTAGCTAAAGGGAAGTCCCACCCACAGTTTTTCAATATTGTAAATTTTTTTCAAGGCATTCTTTTTTCATTTTCTTTGCCATACATATAAGGTAGGGTTTTACGGAAAGAGAAGGCATCTGGCGGCTAGGCACGCCCATATATTCCACGTGCCTTTACTTTCCAAACGGCGGCCTTCGGAATCCGATAAATTTCGAGTTTGTCTCTGTCACTCTAATGACGCATTCGTTGAAGTGATAGACACAATCGTAATTTACGAATTTCAAAGTTCGCAGTAGTAGGCCATACTCAAAATTTTGATATTTTTTTTGATAAGGTAGGTTTATTAGATAAAATTATACAGAAAAAAAAAGAAATTAAAAACTCAATATTGATTGAGTGATTCTCTTCATACATTTTAGAGTCAACTCTAAATAATGTTTTCATTTAAAACAATATTTTGATACGGTTAATTAAAGTCATGCTTTTTTTAGTCACTGTGCGCATTTCCACTGAAAACTGTTTAATTTCTTTAAAACGTGCATATATTTTTGAACCTTGTATGACTTGTATGTGTATTACTTAGATACACTTTATTATTTAATTTATATCGAAGTGAATAGCTGTACATGTCATAATAAAAATGGAACATTTTATTTTTTTCAAACACCTGTCAAGAAATAAAACCAAAAACCAGAATACAAATCATTTATTGCCACGATCTCGACGCGTACTCCACCCCACTACCACCCATGGCCATATTGCCCATAGCCCACAGAGATCGGCGAGTGGTACGATTGCACTATAGGTTGCGCGATGGGCGCATGCACTATGGGTTGTGAGATGACTGGTGCGGCTTGTACAACTAGGTCGCGTTTTACAAAGTTACATTTTACAATTTCGCTGTTTGCCTCTCTAACGCACGCACATATTGGCTAGAAATAATATTATTATTAATATATAATAATATTGCATAATATATAATATATATTGCATAATTTGTTGCTAGGTCACGTATGTTTTTAATTTACCGCATTTTTCTTGTGCAAAGTTATGACGGTCAGACTAGCCAAATTTGCCTTCAGGAAAACATTGCCCTACACTAGAATTTTTTATATATTTGTCGATGTAGAAAAATATGATACTTAAATGGCAACCCCACTATTTTTAGTACAAATATATTTTTTTTAGAGAAGTGAATAGGTACAGAAGCAAAATGGAACATTTTTTGGAAATTCTATCAGGAAATAAAACCAAAAAACCAGAATACAAATCATTTATTGCCACGATCTCGACGCGTACTCCACCCCACTACCACCCATGGCCAATTTGCCCATAGCCCACAGAGATCGGCGAGTGGTACGATTGCACTATAGGTTGTGCGATGGGCGCGTGCACTATGGGTTGTGAGATGACTGGTGCTTGTACAACTGGTTGTGAGATGACGGGCGCTGCGTGCACAACTGGTTGCGCGATTGAGACTGGGTGGACAACCTGAAAAGGGAAGTGTGTTAGGTAAATGAGTAAGTTAAAACCGATAATCGGATACTGGAAATATGTTTCCCACCTTATTTCAGTTATTTTGAATCTTGTGTCTCACTGAAAAGGTCCAAAACCAATGAAATTTTGGCGTGGCTTGTGTTTGATTAAGGGTTAAGAGTAAGCAACGCCTATAAACGTCGAATTGGAATGCCTAACAACAGTTTGATCGAAGTTGCTGGGCTGAAAGCCTTTTACAATGCAAAAACGACCAAATTTTATTTTTTGACAATGCACAAAGCGACCAAACACCTTAAGCGAGTCAGAATGACAAAAAATAGTAAGTAGTTGGTCGCTTTCTGCAAAACTATTGTAGTTATCTCCGAGTGCTGTTATATGAAAAGTTGAGGACTTTACTGCAAATTTTGGTCCAACAATATACCTAGGAACAATGCTTTGTCTATCATATCTAAACATTTACTGTTCAATATACACAACTGGCGGCAGAAGTACCTCACGTTCACAAGGTAGATGCGAAAAGGTCGCAACTTGCTGTCGTTCACTTCATATAATTAGGTATGCACTGATTGTCTTCAGTGTTTAAACTACTTTGAACAATGAGTAACTGGTTCATTATTGGCAGTCGGAAAAACAAAAGTTGTCCGCTTGGTAGTCAAAAGTTAACAGCTTGTTTAAATCTATGTATTGGCCGTGTGGTAACGGCAGTAAGAATACATTTGTCACCAACCACGCTCATACTCATCCCGCGGGTGTCGTAAGAGCCAACTAAGGGATTGAAATGTTAGTGACCATTATTTGATAGAAGACTACTACTGCGCTCGCCAATCCACTTGCCCAGCGTGGCGATTATGGGCATGTACCTTCTGTATCTATGAGCATAGTTAATAGGAGAGGACTACGTCCAGCACTGGACTAAGATAGCCTTATGATATAATGCAACGAATTGAAACCCTTGGCCATTCAGGGACCATGTCACATTGACGCTACGAATCAAATTGTTAGAAACTTGTTACTCCTACTTGTTATTTTAACTACGTTCTATGGTGGCCTAGGGTTCCATTTGGTACCGTACTCCTGGCGATTCCCACCTGTTGGAACGACGAGTAGCTAGTAGCAGCGGGCTTGGCTATGGCAACTGGTGCGGCGTGCACGATGGGCGCCGCTTGCACTACTGGCGCAGCGTGCACCACTGGTTGTGCGACCGCCACTGGTTGTTGCACTAAACTTACCGATGACACCTGTAAAGCAATCAATTTAGTTCAATTCAAGCGACTTAGTTTGTCATCCAGTGTTTGGAGTAGCGTCGTCTCTATTCTGTGACGCGACAGCCATGATAGAAAACCAGCAATAAAAATAAAACAATTGAAACTGCACGCGTCGAGGCGCGTTGAAGGTTGAATTCCCATTTTTGTGTCAAAATTAAGGAATAGTGTTGTAACTTACGATATTTAATTACGGTTTTTTATCCTATTAACGTCATTCGGCATTCCCTAAGACCACTACGTCAGTGTGCAAAAGAAAGTATGAGAAATTATTTCATTCGCAAGTAGTCTTCAGGTCTTGTAATGTAGTCCGAATAGATGTCCAGGCAACAGATGTTGATGATACAAACGTTTCATAAATAAGGCCACACCTAACAATGTTGGTATTCGCACAGTCTATTTAAGCTCGTGTACATTACATACACTTCCATTTCCCTGACAGATACTGAGAATAGGAGAGGCTATTCAGTGGACTGAAAAAGGCTGATGTTACCCCATGGCCGATTCCGTAGCCACCGAGGCCGTAGCCTCCCAGCCCGTAGCCACCGAGTCCGTAGCCCCCGAGGAGGCCTCCCGGCCTCGGGGCGGCCGCCGCCACCGCCAGGACTGTGAATGCTATCTGCGAAGAAAAGATGGATTTATGAATTATGAATAATGCCGCCGTGTGGTGACGGCGGTCAGAATACATTTCTCATCACCCCAACTCTTCCTACGGGTGTCGTAAGGGATTGAAGTTTCGCTGAAGATTCTTTAATAGAAGATTGTTGATAGGCAGCAGCGTCATCATAGTGGACACTTTAATGTGATCGCCAATCCGCTTGACCAGCGTGGCGTTTATAAGCATTTACCTCCTAATGCGTCTATACGTATAGGTAGTTAATAGGAGAGGCCCCAGGCGCAAAACCCGATGAATTTATTAGAAAAAAAAACAGGCGAAGAGCATGTCGGGTCAGTGTTCCGTAATTGGTCAAAATAGCTGGGCCGATTATTTCAAAATAATTGAATGTACCTTTCGTGAGATATATTATAATACCTAAACATAAATATAATTACGCGTAAACAGTTAAATCACTATAAGTTTCGGAGAGCCTATGTCTGTCTAGTAAGTAAAATACACGTGAGTCGAACCTTTTTATTATTTTTATATGTTCAATTTATATGTTTTAAAGTATTCTGTAAGCTTAATATTTATGATTTCATTCATATTTTCCGGACTCACGGATCAAAAGTTAGAGGCAGCGGAAAGTCCATATTTTTTAAAAATTCTGGAGCAGTTATCTTTGAAAATATTGACTTTACCTCTCGTCTGCCGGATTTTTTTTTCTAATTGTTTCGTAATAGTTACACGTCAAGGCATAAGAGGGCTTACTTTTTTTTAAATATTTCTATTAATAAGCTTTACTCTGTAGCCAGGTGAAAAGGACGGCAAATTTAAAAAAGAATAGGCGGTAAGAATTGGTTTCCATAAAAAATTGAATTTGCCGCCTCTTTCTAGAGTACCTACGTTAAAATAAATTGTTCAACTGGTATGTGTTGTTAGTCATTGAACTCCCTAAAGAGTATAATTTTGTATTGATTTAGGTAGCTATTATACTCATATTCAAATTTTAGTTCTTGTTTCTAGTTCTCAGTTTCAGGTTATTGTACCTAAGCTGATTAATTATTTAAACTCTCAATTGGTATTTATTAACTACTTTTACAAAGTGCTTTGTGCTCTTGAAGAAAAATAAAACTTAAGTGAACGTTTGAAATAGTTTTTTTGCTGACGGCATTTTGTAACTTTGTACTTGATACCTGCGATATATTTTAGGTGCCTATCATGGAAACCTAAAATTATTGATATTTAGAGTCAAAGTCCTCAAAATAATTGATGGATGGTAGGTAAAATGAATGACCGTCTAATAAGTCCATATTTTATTATTTAACTTGAGTACAAAGGCATTTAAATTGAGAAAACTACTAGCATATATTATTATATGTATGTTCGTTATACTCGTACTGTGAAGCATAAAAATCTCAGGTTTAATAATAAACAAGATTAAAAAATATATCTAGACAAGAATTTAAATACATACAATAATTAAATAATTGACGGATATATTTATCTGGAGATTGTGAAACACGCTTGTCTTACGATAAGGGATCATACATTAATTACGTCACACCAATTTTATGATTTTTTGACCCCTCCCTCCCCCCTTGTCACATTTCGTCACAATTAACTACACCCTCCCCCCTTAGTGTGACGTCACATGTAGATTTTTAGTTTAAGAAGGTAAAAATTTCATCACCTTAAAAGTAACTTTTTATTAGGATTTGCATAAAAGGGTTTGTCAAATTAACGAAGAGAAAATTAACTTATTCTTCCTCCGTCCAAGGATTTTGGATTTTCTATTCTTGATGTTCACGTATTCATGTATGTGAGGATTGTGACGTCACAAACATGGAACTCCTCCCTCCCCCCTGTCACGATATGTCACATTTTGTGGACCCCCTCCCTCCCCCTTGAGGTGTGACGTAATTAATGGATGATCCCTAACATGTATATTTTTCATTAGGTCAATGCTTACCCTTCCGAATCGTTACATTTAGAACATTTTACATATTATGTGTTATTAATTAATATAAATTTGAATTTTTTTTTTAAATAAAGTAAATAATTATTTGGATATTATTACTCGTAAAGGTATATTGGTTTAAAAAATACCTACGATTTAAAATATTTTTTATAAGTATATGTAATTTCGTCGGGTATAGTGCAATACCGCGTAACTATTAATAAGATAGAGTTCAAATATAAAAAAAATGTACACTCAAATTGATCCTAATTGAATTTGTTAGTTACGCAATACTGCACTATCCACGACGATTTCAGTTATTTATTTGAATTTAGTTGTCATTATAATTTAGCAATGTTAGCATCATAGCATATAAATATAACTTTAACACACATAAATAAATTAATATAATTATAATAAATGTAAGTATGGGTACAGTCAAGTGCAAAAATATGTATCGAAACAATCCTCTTATTAATAGGGTACGACGATCTTATTACACGGATTGAAGTCCACGGGGATATCTTTTTGAGCATTTTTATGTACTCCTTATTTTGCCTTTGACTGTACAATAGACAGATTTGTGAGCATACGGTGTGTAAATCTAAAACTAGCAGTAAATGAAACTAGGTCAAACCAGGCATAGGATTCGTTATATTCATAAAACTTCTTAGTTTTTTATTTATACATTTAATTGAGATAACACAATTCTTTTTTGAAAATACACTATGCGGTAATGTAGCTGGAAGTATTACAAGTTAGAGTTATGGCTTATGACATGACATCCGACATCGTTTGGAAACCGATTTCTTTTGTATGAAAACTGGGGTCCGTGGTCTACTGGCGACCTATTAGTGACCAGGTGACAGAAGATGTTTTTTGTATCATTATTTGATTTCATAGATTTTAAATCTATTTATTTAAATGTAATGAAATTGCAGCAACTGTCGTACAATTTGACTTTCAATGTTACAATGACAGCTTGTGGGTCAGCATGCTTAGCACAATGATTGGTATGTCAGTATGTCACCGCGAGATAGATTTTCCATCTTTTACTAACTATATGAATAAAAGAGGGATGGATAGTCTATCTCGCGGCAACATATTGTCGCACTAATCTTGTGCTAAGCCTACAGGATTCAATTTTGTCGATAGTTCTTGCTATCTTCTATGTTCACCCGTGTTAAAAGATTCGTTCGTATTAAATTTACATCCTGTATTAAATGTGACAAAGATTTTCATAATCCACCCAATCCCTAGCTAGGTATTAAAAAGCTCAACATAGAGCTTTCACTACATAGTATAAAATAAAGTCACTTTTTCTGTCCCTATGTCCCTTTGTACGCTTTTTTGTATCTTTAAAACTACGCAACGGATTTTGATGAGATTTTTTTAAATAGGTAGAGTAATTCAAGAGGAAGGTTTTTATGTAGGTATAGTACCCGTGCGAAGCCGGGCGGGTCGCTAGTTTTAAATAAAAAAGTTCAAAATCAATACTCACTAAGTATCGCATAGTTGGGATAACCACTGCCCACGGAGGAAGAATGTGGTATGGCCAATTACTAGCCCAGCTGCCTTATATACCGAGATGGTATTTTAACCAGCCAGCGTTTAGACATCCGCAGAATTAATTTTAGGTGCGCTGGCCGTACGTGACAAGAAACAACCCGAGATTTCTTAGAAAAACTGAACGCGAAAATTCTATTTAAGCTTTAAAGCGATTTTGAACTGTATATCCGTAAGCCTAAGCTTTAAATTGAGAATGATTGGGGATTGTAGTTATGACGTTTGTAAGCGAAGGTTTCTAGGATTAAAAATTATAATCTGAATTACGTTTTTGAATATTTTATCCGGAATTCAGAGCAGTTTTATTCGGATTGGTTGCGCTACAATGTAAAGTCGCCATCAATGGAAGTTTCGAACAATTTAAAGAAACCTTGTATTCAAAAATCTAATCTAAGTCAGCGAACATTGCTAAATCCAGGTGTTGTTATCAGCTCTTACCATTACATTATCCAAAACTAATAAAACAATCAAATAGTGGTACATTATGAATATTTTTTTGAACTGTTTGTTTAAATTATCACAACTTTTATTGGAGAGTTTAGCTTGATTTGAATAGGGATGCACATGTTCATGTTAGGCTTCAGTTACATTATGATTATTTTGATTTTTACAGGCTAGTTTCAATAAATCTGTATGTCTTCGTTGCCGTTCGTGTTGATTATCTGAAGGTAAAACAAAAATATTGGTTCTGCAGTCCTAGCCAACATGGCATTCACGAATGCATTCATACGCGAAAATATAAAAGATTTAAAATTACAGATTAGAACGAAAATTCACGTGACGATTCGTCATCGTGATTTTTAGTTCTTATTCTTCAACTCTTCGATGAAAGTTTTTTATTGTTTGTCTTTAGTAACAGTTTAACCAAAATCATGATTATTATATTACTTAATAATATTTCTTTGTAATCTAAACTAATGCCTACCGAAAGTGCCGAATTATGTAATTATCTTGTTTTGATGAACAGTAAAACTTTTAAGTGGAAAAACAAAATGTGAAAAAACTTGCGAAAGAAAACCGTTGAAAGATCTGTCAGGGGCCTATTTCTCGAACGCTTTTAACTTGTAATACAAGTGGAAGTCTCTTGTTTACACTATTAATTAGATAAGGACTTTCCGAATTTGTATTACAAGCTTTCGAGAAATAGGCCCCAGTACCGTGCAAAATTCCCAAGCCGTTCCATGTACAAATAATTTGTCAATCATATGTTGTTGCCCATATTTGTCTGATCAAAAAAGTATGATCTTATCGACAATTCGTTCGGACAAGATCTGAAATAGCTACCTCAATACTCATGAGTCACGTTGTAAATTCGTAATAAATACCTGAAATGCTGGCCAACCATTAATATTGCTATAAAAAGTCGTGCAGCGTAGATTGCAAGCTTCACATTCCCGCGTGGGCACTAGATTATACATTCCAGTATTTAATAAACATAATTAAGGTAATTACTATATTAAGATGATTAAATTGCTAACACTTAATCAAGTGCTGGTTTGGAGTGATGAGGAAACTTGTTCTTCTTTATACCTGTAACTAACTCGGCAACGATATTTCTTACAAACATATGGTTTTATGCAATTGTTCGTACTCAAAATTAACATAATTTCTGTAAAACTAGTAGAACAAAATAGTACATTACGACACAAGTGCGAAAAACATGAAATTAGAAACGAGTGACGATGTTTTAAAATACGACCGAAGGGAGTGTTTTAAATCGACACGAGTTACCAATTTCCTTTTTGCACGTGCCTCGTACGACGTTTTTTACTACAGATGAGCCTCCGAAGTTTTGGACATGACGTAAAATGAGCCACTTCTCGCACTAGTGCGTAAAAAGGCACCATCTGTACTAAAAAGTAAATCTGTGTCTAAAATTATTGCATCATCATCACACATCAGCCTATCTCAATTCACTGCTGGACGTAGGCCTCTCCTATTAGCCCACCTAACGAAGACCAAAAGTTGCCTATCGGGAGAAATAACTCGTGTATAAGCGAATTTTGGCATAGTTGTAGGAAATAGTGTTTTAAACCACATACTAAAAGTACTGGTGGTTAGGGGTGGAGCTAACGGGGGGAGAGGGGTGTAAAGGTCCTTATTTTTAATTTTTCGTAAATAACTCTTAAACCGTGGCTTGTAGCAAAAAACGTTCTAGTACATAAGTAATCTACATAAAATTCTCTACAAAAAAGACATATGCATGTTTCCTCTGGAATCAATGTGTCATGAGATAAGAAAGCAAGAAGATGGACACTATAAAAAGAAACACGTTTGTTTAAGTAGGTATGGCACATACAGATGCTCGCGAGCATTCCAAAAGATTTTAATGCTCAATTCCTGACCGTATTTAGAGTCTTTGATGTTATATAAAATTTCCTGGATTCGGCTTGGTTTCAGAGATAATCAACCTTTTTTTCGAAATAAGTTTTTCGACGTAACTCGTCATAAAACTTCTTTTTGATTACAATGCTACCACAATGTGGTTTAATATTACCACACCTTTTGCCTGGCAATCAAAAAATGGGAATAAACTTGACGAAATAACCTGTCCCTAAACAAATTATTAAAATAAATAATTTTAACAAATGGTTGTCACGATAAAAAGTACTGGAAATGTTAAAAAGTATGCAAAAAGTCTAGAAAAAAGAGAAAAAATTTTTTTTTTGGTCGTGTTTGACATTAGGTCACATAATAATTTATATATGTCTAGAATGCATAGTTAAAATCTTTTGACGATGATTATGAGAATATTTTAGGTTTAGAAGATAATTAGGAATTTTATTTTTACAAATAAGCATACAGGGCGCGCCCGGGCGCGAGCATGCCAAAATATTTTAAGTATGCATTCTATATATCAAAATAAACAAAAATTATTATGAGACATAATGTCAAATACCACCAAAAAAAATTTTTGTTTTTCTCTTTTATTTTAGACTTTTTGAATACTTTTTGACATTTTCAGTACTTTTTATCGTGACAACAATTTGTAAAAATTATTTATTTTAATATTTTTTTTAGGGACTGGTTATTTCGTCAAGTTTATTCCCATTTTTTGATTGCCAGGAAAAAGGTGTGGTAATATTAAAACATATTGTGGTAGGATTGTAATCAAAAAGAAGTTTTATGACGAGATACGTCGAAAAACTTATTTCGAAAAAAAGGTTGATTATCTCTGAAACCAAGCCGAATCCAGGAAATTTTATATAACATTAAAGACTCTAAATATGGTCAGGAACAGAGCATTAAAATCTTTTGGAATGCTCGCGAGCATCTGTATGTGTCATACCTACTGAAACAATAGTTATTTATTATACAAGGGGGCAAAGTTGTTGTTTAACTGTCGTGCCAATATTGAGACCTGAGCTAGCGAAAGATTCCAAAATTGAGCCACGAGCGTAGCGAGTGGTTCAAAAACTGGAATCTTGAGCATTGCGAAGGTCTCAAGGCACGAGAGTTGAACAAACTTTGCCGCCAAGTGTAATACAACTTTTTTCCCCTCACTATCGCGAGGAAATATGATTACAAATCTCATCCACATGTAAATTAACTTAAAGAAACTATTTAAAACTCAATGTCGAAACGTATCGTAGAATAGAGTTACTTATGGAACATCAATATTGCCAATGGCTTACAAAGTCACATGAGAAACGACCAATTTAACATGTGAGCTCCGATTGCGCATGTTTACTACGGTCATACAGATCCACTTATACTAGGCAGTTGGGGGGCTATAGGAATTAGAGAAATGTCAAATTACTTTATTCACAAGTGTGTAAAAAGCGTTTTTACCCGCTCGTATTAAAGGATAAACGAGCGCTTTACGAGCTAGTGAGGGGAAAATGTGTTTATTTCCATAGTGTCCATCTTCTTGCTTTCTTATCTTATGACACATTGATTCCAGAGGAAACATGCATATGTTTTTTTTGTAGAGAATTTTATGTAGATTAATTATGTACTAGAACGTTTTTTGCTACAAGCCACGGTTTAAGAGTTATTTACGAAAAATTAAAAATAAGGACCTTTACACCCCTCTCCCCCCGTTAGCTCCACCCCTAACCACCAGTACTTTTAGTATGTGGTTTAAAACACCATTCCCTACAACTATGCCAAAATTCGCTTATACACGAGTTTTTTCCTCTGAGTTTCCTTCGTTTGGTGTACTATATTAACTATGCGCATAGACGCGTTAGGCGGTAAATGCCCATCATCGCCACGCCAGGCAAGCGGGTTGGCGATCACAGTAATGTGTCTGCTATGATGACGCTGCTGCCCATCATCAATCAATTAAAGAATGGATAAAACTTCAATTGCTTAGTCGACTCTTACGACACTCGCGGGAAGAGTTGGGGTGTTGACAAATGTATTCTTACTGCCGATGCCGTCACCACACGGTTGGACACAAAATTATTACAATCAGTAAAAATCACGGTACAGTCAACATCAGATACATCGAAGCTCAGAAATGGCCTCTATTGTGATAGCATTAGAGTGCAAGTTCAGATGTTTTTGAGCATCGCGCCTGATGGCGAGTGTACAGTATATTGTCATAGGTTATGCTGAAGTTTAAATGCAAACAGGAGAAATCGTCAAAACGCACCATTGATTGAATCTATACATTATAAGAAATGTACCTACCTATTTTATAACTATTAAAACTCAACACCACGATTGTATCATCTGAACGTCATAATACTCATAATATTCTATTCGGATAACATGGACATTTAACGCCAGCTCAAAAATGCCCCCAAACACAATTGTTCAATTGTGCCAAGATGGGCAGGACATAGCGCTTTTCTTAACACCGCGCATATTTCGGCGCAGCATCTTTGACAAATGTTTATAGAATATAGCCAATCAAAACTTTGACGGACCAATCACAAGTATTTTTAAATGGCGGTTTAAGTTTTTATTGGTTGACATTGAAATTCGTTGCCATTGATGCATTGAAGAGAGGGTGACATTTGTCAACTAAAATTCATGACCGTTTTTGAAAGGCAATTTAGTATGGCGTGCGGCTTCCATGTTTTATTTGTTCGCAGGGGAGAGTCAATTATCGCGATTTCGGCGTTGGCCCGGTAGTAAAAGTTGGTCAGTATGACTTATACATTCAGAGGTTTCTTTCTTTGCTCTACTATGTGATACATACTGTATATTGAAGGTATTTTGCATCAAATTACTTAATTACCGTATCTGTATCGTATCTACCGACCGTATTCCGTCACACCACGAATATGCATATATGTAAGTAAATCAGCCAATATCTCTAAATCTAAAATGCCTATCTATGGCTCGAAGTTGCGCAACCTGGATTAACGAGACTTCTGTAAGATAGATGTTTACTAATGCGTGTGACAGAGCACTGGTTTAAATGACTAGGGCATAGGAAATGGCGTAATAGCCATATTTTAATCGGTTATGTTGTATTAAAATACAAAACCTGCCGTAGCAACCCTATCTTACATCACAACACATCGTCAGCCTCTCTCAGTCCACTGCTGGACGTAGACCTCTCCTAATATTAACTATGCGTATTGCCGCATTAGGAGATAAATGCCCATAATGGGTACGGTTCTGGGCAAGCGGGTTGGCGATCGCAGTAATGTGTCCACTATGATGATGCTACTGTCTATCATCAAAGTAAAAACTCTATTACTGGAGAGACATTGTATTAAGGAATACTTAATGAAAAAATACTAGGGTTGTATTCAGTGTACGTAACTATATTATCCGCCTATTATCAAAATATTGATTTAATTACATTAAATAATTCAATTAATTAATCATCATTAATTTTCAAAATTATTATTATGAATGATATATAATTATATTATCGTGACATCTATAGAGTTATTAATACATTAAATTGTATTTTATTAATGTAAACTGATAAAAAAGAATTCTGCTGTAAAAATACCTGTTTGTGTTCTGACGATCTCAATGTGTAGTCATATTTTTGTTATTCTTTTGTAATGAAAACTATGTAATTACTATTGAGAAATAAATTAATCTGAATCTGAATCTGAATCATCAATCTTCTCTGAACGAATATTCAGTGACACTTCAATCACTTAGTCGATTCTTACGGATACCCACGAAAAGTTTTTGGTGACAAATATATTCTTACTGCCGTCACCACGCGGCACCTATTCTATCCTACAATAAAGTAGGTATTATATTTAAGTTGATGGACCAAATGAGAGATTTCCTCATCATCATTATCATATCTGCCCAAAGACGTATACTGCTGGACAAGCTGCATATAGGCCTCCCTAAAAATTACTACAATGACCAGTCCTACGTCACTCGCATCCAGCAGACTCCTGCGACCTTTAGGCACCAGGATGCTCAGCCAGGTTGCCAATCGCTAACGCTTAGTAGCGTATCGTAGTTTTCCCTCTCTGTCACTCTTTCATATTAGTGCGACAAGGACAGTTAGCTGCCGTTCGTTTACGATTGACGATTAAGCGTTAGCGATTGGCAACTCGGCTAAGGTCATCAGATATAAATTTACTCATGGGCAGAAATATAGAGCCTTTTATATCTGGCACAATATTATTACTTATGACGCTCTTGAGAATATAGCCACCGTCAGACATATCGGACTATCCGCAGACTACCCTGCACAAAATATCTGAACAAATATTAAGTATGCTCTATTATAATTATAAGTCTATGACAATAGAGGCTTGCTCAGTCAGAGTTGAGGCAATCTTTGGGGGAGGCCTATCTTCAGCAGTGGACGTCTTTCGGCTGATATGATGATGATGATGATGAGAGGCTTGCTCAGATGTTCGCGAGTATCGTAATTGCTCCAGTAAATTGAACGATTTTTTCAAAATAATGAAATTATTCAATACGTAGGCGATTATAAGCACATTCGTCGAGTCAGCTCATGTGTTAGTGCATGTGCACTACGATATGAGCTGACGCAGGACGCTTGCATTTCCCCTGCGACCCATTTCATAACGTACCGTAAGATGGGGCTATTTGAGATCCACGGGGCTATTTGGTACTAAGGAGAAAACAGCATTTAAGACCGATTTCTTTTTAGCATTGAATATTATAAAAATACGTGGTCCCAGATATAAGATATTTGTTCCAAATCTTACGATACGAACATTTATATGGGTCTAACACCTTTAATTTCGATGTTACCAAATAGCCCCTTGGGTCTCGAATAGTCCCATCTTACGGTACTCGCGAACTAGCAACAGTGCTCGGCCACCATGAAACCGATTCTGACAGCTGTCTCTTCAACACATTGTCAACAATGTCACTTTTTGGCAGATAATGCATTGAAATGGCAGGTGCCAGGATTCACTTCATAACACTGTATATTATGCCGTACCTATTGTACACTTTTGATTAATATAATTTCACTTATACAAATCCCTGGTCTCATACCGTGTAAATAAGTACCTACACATTAATTATTTGTTCATCACTTAGCTTATAAAAAATAATAATACAAATGTCCTATATGTAAATTGAGCATGATCTTTTCCAATTAAAACCTATTCCTTTAATAAACTTAAATTAGTGCACAAACAAGTAACCTCGTACTAATCCGAAGGGTCTATTTGAAATGCTAATGTCCGCCATATGCAGAACCAAGGAGGTTGCGCTAAGTGTAACGGGTCGTGTTATTTTTTGCGATACTCCTGAGCAGAACTAACCTACCTAATTAAGCGCAATAATGCTAACTAAGCCAATCATTTTTCAAGTGCGGGACTCACTCTTTGCGGGCTCTCTATAATCAGCTCTAAAGCTATGGCAGCCTATTGTAACAGCCCTTCCTAAAAAACAAAAAATAAGAGATCCTACATGTCTTTAATATACAAATTTTCGTAAAAATTGTCTTGGACAGAAAGCACTAAGGAGTAAGAGCGCCAACAAACTGTTTCGCAGTTTGGCGAAAATAATATATTGTTTAGGATACTATGTAAGTGTACAATTGTTTTTCAATAAAAAAAATATCTCTAAAAGTTTGTACGTTGCGATCACGTCTTCGATTTTGATAAAATAGGTAAGGTGGTCGAATCAATGACGCTAAGCGAGATCCATCATACTTGCGAAAATGTCCCAGAAAGTATGTATGGAACGTTCCTGTTTTGTTACCAGATAATTGTAGTCTCCATTTTCGTTATTATGGGTTCTTTTACTTGACTTAAAAGTTATCAATAACTTAGCATTTTTAAAACATTGAAAAATGTACAAAAAATTCAATAACGTAACAAATTAATGGAAAAATAAATAAAAAAAACTATTATGACTCAGTACCTGGTATACTATCAAGATTTCTTGCGACTGACAAGCTACAATATCGTGATGCCAAGATCCAGTACTTAGAGTTCACAGCTTTGAATAACAATATCTCCGAACTTAACAATTTTGCTGCGACCATATACAACATGGACGTCTAACGCCAGCACAAAAATGCCCCCAAAAGCAATTGTTCAATTGTGCCAAGATGGGCTGGACGTAGTGGACGTAGCGTTTTTCTTAACACCGCGCATATTTCGGCGCAACATCTTTGACAAATGTTTAAAGAATATAGCCAATCAAAAATTTGATGGACCAATCACAACTATTTTTAAATGGTGGTTTAAGTTTTTATAGGTTAATATTGACATTCATTACCGTGATGCATTGAAGAGGGGGTGACAGTTGTCAAATAAAATTCAGGACCGTTTTTGAAAGGCAATTTAATATGGCGTGCGCCTTCCATATTTTATTTGTTCGTAGCAATTTTGAAACATTGGGACCTTTACAAGATTCTTGCGGATAGTCTAAGGAGTGACTCATTTAATTTTTAAGGTGTGAATTATTTGTCCTGATGTTTTTAAGCACTGGACATGTTTTTTCCCTGTACTCTTCACTTATGGGTTGATTGCAAAAAAATTGTATATTTTATTTTATTTATTTGGGGCATCAACAGCAGTACATAAGAAATTTACAAAACTGACTGTACAGTAGGGTGGGTCACTGATGTATGAAGAAAAAAAAAGTATTTGTTTTTTACTAGTAATAGTTGTCAATAGTTCCGTAATTAGGTCGACAAAGAGTGTGCAAAATTATTTGGCCATCGGAATTAAGTTTCTGCCTCCGGATCTAATTGAAAGATTTCATAGAAACTTCAGTACATTTTGTACTGACCACAGTTGATATCTATGTTTTTACTTTTTATTGCAACTTGAGCTATGTTTGAGTATTGTGTTTACCTGGAAATAGCTTTTCTATAGTTATGGAGCCAAAAGAGACGAAAAAAAAGTCGAAAATAATAACTTTTTTTTTGAAGTTCCATACATTTTAAGAAAATTACTAATCAAATCCGGAGGCAGAAAAACTTAAATTAAAAATATAATAAAAATAAGACTGATAATCAAATATCAAATGGCACCGTTTTGTGACTATTATCTTCAGAAAATCGAAATTTTTGAAAAATGACCCACCCTACTGTACAGTAAACAAAGCGTACGTAAGAACTTACTGGTGTACGGCTACCCTTATATCTAGTTCATTTTCATAATCGCACCAACGAGTTAATCCTTTAGATCTAATCGCCCCTTGCTGATACGAAAACGTACCAAATGAAAAAAAGGATTAATTTTTATTATAAACATGACTAATAGTTAATATCTCTATTGCCTTTGTTTCAATCATACAAATCGCCGGCATAGCGTGATATTACCCATCGACCGGGCGTCGATACGTGCATTATTGAATAGCTTGTGACCGACCCAGATACCCGGTATCATTGTAACTAACTGGGGCTGGACAATTTTCCGTTTGACATAGATTTGGCGTTAGAATCCTAACATTAGCTTTTAAACAATAAATTATATGATAGTGATGTCATAGACTGTTATAAAGGGACATCAGCTAAATGGGTGTTTCTGAATTCTTATATTATGTTATCTTATTGGTGGGGCCCATGCTCATTGGAATCTTTTGTATAATTGCCCCCTATTTCGCCTATCCCAGGGATTGTTCTATTAACTCAATATTTCAAAAAAAAAAACAAATTTATATTTCTTTATTTCATAAATACACTGTTATAGAAAAAGCGGGATGATGTCACCCGGCAAGCAAATACATGCTCGTGTTGGTAGGCATATAAATAATAAATAAATAAATATCTTGGGACATCTTACACAAATCAACCTAGTCCCACGGTAAGCTCCATTAAGGTTGTGATGTGGGTACCAGGCGACGATATAATAATAGATAGATACATATAGATACTTAAATACATAGACAGCCATGACCAAGGAACAAAGTATTTGTGATAAATACACAAATAATGCCCTCGCCGGGATTCGAACCCGGAACCCTATTTGAGCGTTTTGACCTCCTTCGGTTCCAAATAGCCGGAACCGAAGTCTTTCATCGTTTGTCTGGCGAGGGCATGACATTCGCACATCAAGTGTTTCATTATCTCCTCTTCTTCGCCACACATTCTACAGTCTGTGCTGCCAGAAAGACTCATTTTGGCCACTAGAGTTTTGCCCCCAAAGTCTCCCGTAAGCACCCCCGTTATGAGTATTTTCGGATTACTTTGACAGGTGTATCATGACCAATATGACCGTGACCATGTTATTTTTTTTTGAGATTACCAGGAAGTCTAATATGTTGATACCATTTGATACCTATTTATAGTGTAATAAGCTCTGTCAAGCTTTCTGTGTGCAGGTATATAAAAAAATCGGCCAAGTTGTAATAGGGTAAATCTATCTGGACTTTCCCAGGAAAACAACACATTCAAAATAAATGTTTATTTCTTTCACTTAGACTCTAGTAAGCAGTATTGGTATCTTATTTGGTGATGTTTGGTCGATTACGCTAATAAGAATTTACTCGGAGCTATCTAATTTAAGTCAATTTTGAGCCGGCTCGAAAATGTTTAAGGTTGCTTTTTTTGAATTGAATATTGATATGGGCTTAGCTGGTTCGCGGCTCACGACGGCGACTCCAGTGCCCTCGACGTCCCCGTTGCTCAGCCACTCGCTCAGATGACCGCCTACAACCGGGCCCGTACTAGACTCCTCCTGTCGGAGGAAAATTGTTTAGCGGGGTTGGTGTTAGCAAATGTCAACTCCGGAGGGACAGTCACTCGGCATGAGACTCGGCGGTCGGGTCACGTCATACGGATGCCCAAAACAATATGAGGAAAATTGTCCAGCGGAATATTGGAAGGCGACAAATGTCGACTCGAGGCGTTACAGTAGCGTCACTATATCTGCGGCCCAAATCGCCAACGCACGGGAAATCGTCTCAACGTCGGCACGCGGCCCTGAGACCGAACAGGAGAAACGGTATTGCCCCGTATAAAACCCAAAATAAGGGAACGCGACTTCTGCGCTGTTTGCTACAAGAAAGATCTGCCAGCCATCTTGACTTGCATTTCCGATCACGCCGCGGGGTTGCCAGTAACGAAATCCAATTCACCGCAGGAAGAGACCAATACGAGGAAAAGGAAAACAAGACAATTATAACACTCCCGTATGGTTTGAGATGCGATAAAAATTAATAATTTCGCAATAACATATCTTCCGTCACTAACTCAAATACAAGAAACCAGAATTCACCATCCTGGCAACACTAAATTCCGACATCCGAGTTGTTTGAGGCACGAATTTAAGCGCACATAATTATTACGTAATTCGCACCCGGGTGTAAAGTCGTTTATACATTACACCCCCTTTTCCAGGAGAATTTTTCGACGGAAGTTAACTTACGAAGGAAAATTCCAGCTCGCCCCCGAGCCTCATCATCATCCTCCGAACAACGAGCCAGAGTTATACTGCAGTTGATGTTGTCAGACAACAGCCACGACACAATATAACAGAAAACAATACTTAGGAAAAAATAACTACAAACAAAAAAAAGTTGACCGCCCTGTGGAAGAACGGATGCTAGAACGCCGACTCCGGCCCTAAGTCGCACGTCGCTTCATCCCTTGGCATCACTTGAGTCCGCGGGGCCGTCGCTGGAAACAAGAGCATCTAGGCCTGCGGGAAGTAAGCAGACAAAAGACAAGAAAAAAATAAACAAATAAAGAAAAGAACAATCGGTACGATATTACATTATAGGTACCATGTACAAACATTCGTACGAAACCTGGTATGGGTTCTGTACTGCATAACAGCCGCGATTAAGCTAGGTAGCACGGGCAGAGCTGGGTTTGCAGTCCTTTATGTGCCACTTCCCTAAGCGTTTGCCGTTCTCATCCTCAAGCTCGTACACTAAGCGTGAAACCTTCCTAATCACGCGACACTTGTCATACTTTGGTGCTAACTTTGCTGAGAAGTACTTCCCTGCATTACTCTGCTTATAAGTACGTTTCCAAACCTCATCTCCAACATTGAACTCGATATCGCGTCGTTTAACGTTATAGTATTTAACGTTTTTATCGTGGGCTTTCTGCAACAACTGCCTCACGCTTGGATAAACTGTCTTCAGGATGTTAATTTTATTGAGGTAGTCGTCTCGTGAGGCGAAAACGATTTCGTCGACCTCTTCCGGGTCTCCATAAATCGTACCGTCCGGTACTGCTTGTCTTCCGTGTACCAATATAAACGGAGTGTGGGACGTGGACTCGTTCACTGATGTGTTCAAGGCAAACTGTATGCGGGAGATATGCACGTCCCACGAGCGATGATCTGATTCCACAAACATCGATATCGCTGTCACGAGAGTCTTGTTATAACGTTCCACCGTGTTGACCTGGGGACAGTACACGGGTGTATAGTGCAATTGCGGAATATTGTAGGCCGCAAATAATTTCTGGACATCACCCCCTGTGAAATAGGAGGCATTGTCTGCAATGATCGTCTGGGGTATACCATGGATCATAAATACGTGGTCTTCTAGCCTCTGAGAGATCACTGCTCCTGTGGCACGTCGCAAAGGGAACAGCATACAGTATTTAGTAAAACAACAGACGACTACTAACAGGTACGTGTTAAGCTTCCTTGAGGGCGGAAGTGGTCCCACTAAATCCAAACTTAGGCATTGGAATGGTCGATCGCACACCTTTGCACTTCCCATGAAACCGGGCGTCGGCTGCTGACTGTGCTTGTAAGCAGCGCACACTGAACAATTGGCGACAAAACGGACCACATCTTGGTACATTTTCGGCCAGTTGTAACGAAGTTTTATCCTGTTATAGGTTTTAGCGGTACCCAGATGGGCGGCAGTAGGGGTTGCATGATTAGCCGTCATAATTTCTTCGCGGAATTTCACAGGTATTACTTCCTTCCATTCGAAATCCGCCGTTAGTTTGCTTTTAGATTTAGTGTAGCGGTAAAGGCGGTTATTTACTAACTGGAAGTTTGGGACTGAGCCCGGGTTTGATTCGCATTTATTATATATCCGGTCGTACCAGGGGTCAGGTGTACCGCTAATACCAATTTGACAGATCGGCACTGCGCGTGATAGCGCGTCCGGTACCACATGTTCCGATCCCTTCCGATGCTCGACTGTAAAGTTATACGGTGACAAACGATAACCCCATCTCTCGAGGCGACCCGTTGGATTTTTGAGGTTGAGAAACCATTTCAAGCTTGCATGATCGGTGATGATTTTGAATGGGCGAGGGCCCTCAAGATACGGTCTAAAATGTTCCACCACGTTAACCACCGCTAGGGCCTCCCTTTCGGTGGCAGAATAGTTTCTCTCTTGAGGCGAGAGTGACCGGCTGTAATATGCCAGGGGGTGTTCGTCTCCCTCAAAAAATTGGGTCAGGGTTCCTCCTATTCCAAAGTCCGAAGCGTCGCAATGTACGGCGAACGGTCTTGAAAAGTCGGGACAAGCCAGTACCGGGGCTGTGGTCATGGCCACCTTGAGCTCGCCGAAAGCGCGTTCGGCTTCCGGAGACCAGCGAAACGGTGGGCCACCCTTCTTGGTTGACGTCAATTGGTTCAGGGGGCCTGCAATGTTGCTGAAATTCTTAATGAAACGACGGTAATAAGAAGCCGTGCCAAGGAAGCGCTTCACGTCTTTCTTGCACTTTGGGGTGGGGAAGTCGATAATGGCTTTGACCTTGTCGGGGTCTGTGCGTAAGCCTTGTTCGTCCACAACAAATCCTAAGTATTTCAATTGCCTACGAAAGAACTTACATTTAGGTAGATTTATGGTGAGATTAGCAAAGCGTAGTCGCTCCAATACCCTACGTAGCAAGGTTAAGTGCTCTGTAAACGACTCCGATACGACAATTATATCATCTAGATATATGAAGATACGCCCGTTGTATTCAGGGCCGAACAGGATGTCCATCAGGCGTTGCTGTGTGGCTGGTGCCGACGTAAGACCAAAACACATCACTTTAAAATGAAACAAACCGCGTCCAGGGACTGTGAATGCTGTCTTCTCCATCGATGCCTGAGAATCCAAGCCTATCTGCCAGAAGGCTGATTTCAGGTCTAGCGAGGACAGGAACTTAGCATTTCCCAGCTGGTCCAAAATCTGGTTGATTAGTGGTAAAGGGTAGGCGTCGTGTTTTGAAACTTCGTTCAATTTCCGGCTGTCAAGGCAGAACCGAAGAGTCCCATCAGACTTAGGGGCCATGGTAACCGGATTGTTCCACGGGCTGGCACTTGGTTCGACAACGTCCAACTCCAGCATCTCGTCCAACTGTTTATTGAGCTCGTACAATTTGGAGGGGGACAGCATGTAGTATCGTTGTTTGATTGGCCTTTCATTCCCAGTATCTATGGTGTGGGTTATCAGATGAGTTCGACCCAGTCCCATTCTCTCAGCCGATATTGACTCAAATTCTTTTATGATATTTTCTGCCTGAACCTGTTGCTCAGTTGTTAACGCCTCCAATCCCTGTATATGCCTGACTTCTGCAGTAAAGGTGTTGATACATTCTGTATCTGGTAACGAGTAATTGCTATTGTCTAGTAACGCTAGGACGTCGCGTCCAAAATTGAAAGCCAGCCAAAAATCAATCCCGAAAATTAGCTTTGTATGTATCTCCGGTACTACGTAAAACTTGACTACTGATGTCTTGTTACCTACTGTGACTGGCAAGAACATGTGGCCTACGATTGGCGAAGGGGACTTATTCGCGGTAGTTATGTGGCTGGAATCACGTGACTTATGTAAGATGGCCTCGCCCTTAAAGCACTTGAAGGTATCGTCACCCAAAATCGACAGCTCCGAACCAGAATCCATCAGACCAGAGTAATACAAATCATAGATTTTTACAGTTAGGTAAGGTCTTAACCCTCGCTTATTTATCAAATTAATAGTTTTTACAATTGTACATGTTTCAAAAAAATTTTTTACGAATGACAACCAGGATTGCCAATCGTCTTCGGCAAACTTAGGGTTCGATGTAGCATTGGCCCGGCCCTGCTTTTCTGGTCCAGCGCTGGCCGGATCTGCCGTGGGAATGCAACGCGTTGCCGGTCCATTTATATGCCAGGACGCATTTGAGCAAGCTTCGTTACAGTCGTAAGGGTCATCTTTGAGTGAGATTGTTTGTTTGTTTTGTGATTCAGACTTTACGGAAGATGCGTCTAGACACCTACCTGCGGTAGGGTAAATTTTACTGTTGCAGTAAGATGCTTCATATTGATTAATTTGTGGATCCGTCGGTTTTGGAACTGCAATTGAACACGAATCTACTGCTGAGTTAAGTTCGTTATTGGGATAAATTACGTTACGTTGATTATTAAGTGACATAACACATTCGAGGGAATTATCTAAGTAGGAGCCTGTATACGTTGAGTTATACTGATTTGTTTTTGCTTCGGCGTGGTCAGTGGGTGCCTCTAAACACGTACCCGCACTAGGTGGAATCTCATCACTGGGGTAAGTGACATAATATTGATTGTTGCTCGACTCAGAGTAAGCCGACGATGCATCCGAACACAAATTTGGGAGGGGGTAAGTTACGTTATTTTGGTTTTCAATGGCATCGAGATAAGAACTTGTATTAGGACAAGTTGGGTTATTGGGGTAAGCTAGATTGCATTGATTACTTGATGGGTTAGCTCCTCCCAAATATGATCCTGATTTGGGGTAAATTACACTATATTCAAAATTATTTACTAACGGGTACAACGGTGGCGGCAATAAGTAGCAGTATGACGTTGGGTTTGGCAAATTTCGTTGATACATTAAATTATTGTGATAGGTCATATTCGAGCTTATGGTGCTACACAAATAGTAATGGACATTGTTGTGCAGCAGGTTTTGCGCTGAGGATGGCGGGTAAATGAAAACAGGCAAGGTCTGATTGATCTGGATAGAAGTATTAGTAAATGGGGGTATGTTAGTTACGTTAGTAGGAGTAGAGTGTTGGTAGGTGGGGTAGGGAAAGCAAGCAGGATCGGTAGGGTATACATGCAGGTTAGTGGGACTCGAAGCGTTAGTAAGCGGGGTTATGTTAGTTAAGTTAGTGGGGGTAGAGCGTGAGTAGGTAGGACAGCGGGAGTAAGCAGGATGGGTAGGGTGTTCATGCAGGTTAGTGGGTCTCGAAGCGTTAGTAAGCGGGGGTATGTTAGTTAAGTTAGTGGGGGTAGAACATGGGTAGATAGGACAGGGCGGGTAGGTAGGTTCGGTAGGTTCCAAAGCGGTTGTAAGTAGGGGGGTAGTAAGGGTACTAGTAGGGTTAAATGGTGTTGGTAATGGTAGGTATGGCGCGCTGACAAAGCTAGCTGCGCGGGACAAGTGGTACACGTTACTGGATGGTTCTGAAATGTTTGTACCGATCGGGGCAGGCGGGGTGTCAGATCTGGCGGCTCGGACAGCTGGTACAGACCGATGGTACTGGTAGGGTTCAATATAATCTGGGTTCTTTAAGTTTAAGCTATTTGATGGCTCAAGTTTGTAGTTAACTTTGTTGGAAGTAGGAGGTAGTTGGTCTTTGCAATTCAATTTATTAAATAGTGTATGGATTTGGGGGTTATTCCCAACCCGGTTATTTCGATTTGGGGTAGGAACAAATATTCTACTTTTGTATTTTTTAACCATGTCGCGAGTAACCGGATCAGCCATACCCTGACTCGGTTCTATTCGTTTTTTGAAGTATCAGGCGCGGGTACGCATTTAGGGCACGTGCGGGCTGTCACGTTGTTCTCGCCACAGCGGTAACAAACTATTTTAGGAGCTGCCTTACAGGTTTTCAAGGTATGGCCGTCAACCCTGCAACGAACGCAAAAATCGGAAGCACCCTGTACTGCTGAGACAGATTTTGTTAGTATGGGCTTGTACATCAAATCTTGGGCCAATGACTTACTAAGATCCCTATTTGGTTCTACAAAGCGCTTTGCACGTTGGGTGGCGGCCTCTAGTTGACGGCAATGGGCCTTTAAATCGTTGATCGAATCTATTTTAAATAATGCTAACTGTTTTGAATAGAATGGTCTTATGTTTTGTAACAATATGCTCAACTTTTCACTGTCGGACAGGGGGGTCTCTAAACGTGAGTAATAATTAAGCATAACGCTTATATAGTTAACAAAAGATTCGTCGAATCCCTGTGTCCTAGATCTAATCTCACTCATTAACCTATCATTATAATCTACTGGAAGGTAATCACGTATCATTACGGCTTTAAGATCCGCCCAGCACTGAACCTGGTCACAAAATCCCATTAAACCACGAGGATGCCTCATCTGTAAAAAGTTCACAGGCCGAGCGAAACAATGTTGAATCCGGGATCTCACGCGAGACACGAACCTGTTCTAGCTTTCGTAGGAATGCTTTAACACAGGTTTTACCATCATACTTTAAATTTAATTTTTGCACTTAGTTATTCTGTTTAGTACACGTAGGTATACTAGCAAAAGTTGATGTGTTAACATCAAGGGTGGTATCCTTTGACAAAGCGCTTTTAAAATTAACCATTATGTTGTCAAGGCGAGACAGTAATTTGTCCAGCTGTTCACTCAGTTCGCAATGTCTGGTGGTTTCTGATTCGGTGGGCGATAAGCGGGTTAGACGATGGAAAAGGTGATGTGCGACGGCTTGTACTCGGTTTAGTAGCTTTAGTGAGGTGTGCCGCCGGCCTGAAGATTGCAACTGTTCGCGGAGGTCGTCCATTTTTGCTGCTATTGTGGTAAGTTCTTCGTTGACGTCGCCTTCGTAATCAGCAACCTCGTCAGTAGGAATTTCCAAATTTAACTTCCGGAGCTGGCTCCGGAGCTCCATAACTGAAGACAAGGGTACCCCAAGGCGTACTGTGACTTCGTACTCCAGTTCATCCTTTTTTAAGAGATTAAAGGCAATTGGACGTTCCTCCAATGCGGTTCCAGACGACATTGTTGCGTTAGTGAGCGTTGAAAGGGATTAAATATAATTAAAAAAAATTTTTTTTTTTCAAAAAGGAGAAAACAAAATTTCGAGTTTGTATAGTACTTAAATTAAGTATTGTATCAAAGTGTAAACTTAATTGGCAGAATTGCCCTGCGGTAGTACCAAGAATTAAGTTAATTGTTAGACCAACTGCAATAGTTGTATTATACCGAATACCTTATAGCGTCACCGACCAATAACAAATTGAATATCACCAGTATAAATTACTCTGGGAGGCCTCTTTGAAATTGTAATTTCTTTTAAAAGTTTGACAAAACCAACAAATGTCGATCCTCCAGAGGTCAAATCTTAACAACCGTTTACAGGAACACAAAATGTACAGTAAAGTATATGTTTACAAAGTAAAAGTCAGTGTATATTGCTCTCAGAAGGGGAGCAATATTGATATCCTTGCTGTGGCAAAAGCGGTAGTTACAGACAATTTTATTTGTTATTCATTAATTGTATTATAATAAAAAAAAAATATAAGGTTGATATTGTAGTAGTGGTGGAAATTTAACGTTGTGTACAATGTTTATTGTTAAATTGACCTCAAGAATTAGTGAGAGTGTTGTTAAGCAATATTTGGTAGCGTCACTAGACAGTAACAAGTTGAGTATGAACAGCCCCGGTTAGCCTGTTCAGGCCCGATTAATATTTTGTTAATTTATAGCACTTAATTATAACCAAGAAATGTCAAGCCTTAAGAGGTTCAAGCCTGATAAAACTTGACAGTAACACAAAATACATAAACAAAACAAAAAAAAAAGTATAAATTGCCCTTACAAAGGGGGCAATTTAGAGGTCTTTCTTGTAGCAAATATAGTGTAGTAGTATGATAATACAGAAATACAAGGTAAGTATCTAGAATTAATTTATAATTATTGCCAATGGCGAAAAAAAACGTTTACTGAGTATAGTAAATTCAGTGTAAACGACCAAGTTACTCCTTCTCAGCTTAAATCTGTGAGGGAATAAAACCAAAACACCACCAAATCTGTTCGGGCGCCACTGTATTAGGGTAAATCTATCTGGACTTTCCCAGGAAAACAACACATTCAAAATAAATGTTTATTTCTTTCACTTAGACTCTAGTAAGCAGTATTGGTATCTTATTTGGTGATGTTTGGTCGATTACGCTAATAAGAATTTACTCGGAGCTATCTAATTTAAGTCAATTTTGAGCCGGCTCGAAAATGTTTAAGGTTGCTTTTTTTGAATTGAATATTGATATGGGCTTAGCTGGTTCGCGGCTCACGACGGCGACTCCAGTGCCCTCGACGTCCCCGTTGCTCAGCCACTCGCTCAGATGACCGCCTACAACCGGGCCCGTACTAGACTCCTCCTGTCGGAGGAAAATTGTTTAGCGGGGTTGGTGTTAGCAAATGTCAACTCCGGAGGGACAGTCACTCGGCATGAGACTCGGCGGTCGGGTCACGTCATACGGATGCCCAAAACAATATGAGGAAAATTGTCCAGCGGAATATTGGAAGGCGACAAATGTCGACTCGAGGCGTTACAGTAGCGTCACTATATCTGCGGCCCAAATCGCCAACGCACGGGAAATCGTCTCAACGTCGGCACGCGGCCCTGAGACCGAACAGGAGAAACGGTATTGCCCCGTATAAAACCCAAAATAAGGGAACGCGACTTCTGCGCTGTTTGCTACAAGAAAGATCTGCCAGCCATCTTGACTTGCATTTCCGATCACGCCGCGGGGTTGCCAGTAACGAAATCCAATTCACCGCAGGAAGAGACCAATACGAGGAAAAGGAAAACAAGACAATAATAACACTCCCGTATGGTTTGAGATGCGATAAAAATTAATAATTTCGCAATAACATATCTTCCGTCACTAACTCAAATACAAGAAACCAGAATTCACCATCCTGGCAACACTAAATTCCGACATCCGAGTTGTTTGAGGCACGAATTTAAGCGCACATAATTATTACGTAATTCGCACCCGGGTGTAAAGTCGTTTATACATTACAAAGTGCAAGTCGGACTCGCGCGCGAAGAGTTCCGTACCATTATTAATTTATTATTAAAAAAATACAGTTAAATCAACCTACCTCAAAAACTATAGAAGATAATTTAATCAAACCAAAAATCGCTGATAGAGTTTATTAATGTGCATAACATATATTTTTTTAGAATTTTATATCGCGTAGTTTAAAAAATAGAGGGGGGGGGGCACATTTTTCAGACTTTGAGAGCTGATATCTCGAAAACGATTTGCTTAAATAAAAATGAGATGTAAAAACCTTGATATCATTTTCAAAGACCTTTTTATTAATACCCCACACGCTTATATACAACTAAATTTTTTTTTCTATCCCTCAGTTACATGTATGGAGGGCCCCCACCCCAATCGGCTCGGAGTAAATCGGCTGTGACAGACGGACAGACGAATCTATAAGGGTTCCGTGTTTGCCATTTTGACTACGGAACTCTAAAAATGAGGGAAATTATTAGTTATCTTTCAGCACATGGCTGTGACAGGTATTGGGAGTACCGACGTAAGGATTATTAGGTGCAGGTATGTACCTACCTAATAGTTTTCACTTTGAAGCTTTATGATCTTTTTATCATTTTAATAATTTCAATGGATTTATCCAAAACAGCACGTAACCTAATAAATGGGCCAAACAGATTTTTTCTATAAGTTCAATGAACTATTGCGAGAAAACTTTCCTGTGGTATATAAAAGTTAAGGGCTCTAGAACCCTAATTTTCTCGTTGGACGAATACAAGCTGGTATTTGGCTCCTGGTTCTTAAGAATTTTGTGTTCTAAAACCTAATTTGTTTGTCCCATTATATCGTTAACTTTTGCATTGTCCCCAGGAGGAGAGACGCCCGTTTTTGCGAACTGTGTATGATCCAAACATGTTGATGTGACAAAATGAAAAGGATTGATCAATTTCATGGTGGTTGTCAATTCATTAAAATGTTCAAGATTTTACTTTACCGTTCCCGCTCCGGTAAAAAAACCCAATTATTCAACGCTCCATAATATTATGAGGGAATGAAACTACTTTAAGTTTAAATAGAAATCGATAAGGAACCTCCTCCTTTTGTAACTTTGAAGTATGTTAAAAAGCCAAATACTACCATGGTGACCGATGTTCGCCGATTTATTTTTTTTAAAGGTTTATTGAGTTTTAATAAAATTGTCTATTTGTCTGTAAAAAAGTCTTTTTGACCCACATTTGGTCACAATACAAAATCTAGTTTGGTTTGATAGTTAGAATCGTTCAAATTAACAGTAGGAACAAAATATACAACAAAATGTCACATCCTTTGTATTTGAACAAAGTTCCAAAACTCATTGAATTTTGTTTTTAGTTTACTGTCGCCATCTATGAAGCACTGGCTGGACTATAACGCGAGCTAGATAGATTGTAAAAGTTCTAGAATTTTGTTGTTTATTGCTCAGTTAGGATCGGTGTGGTTTCGTCAAATGTCTCATAGATGGCGATAAAATTACGACTTTTATGACGAGGTTAAGTTTGTTCAGAAAGGAAGGCATATAAGATATAAAAGGGTACCTTACTGCCAAATGCCTTCACTTTCTGTACAGAATCTACACGGTAAACTTAGCTACAAAAGATTCAAAGTACCTTTTATTAATTTGCACCGAATATTGTCCACCTAAGCTCAATTACGGCATGTGTTTTGGATACTAAGTGACGACAGTGGCCTATCCCACAAAACTTTACAAGCTACAATTCTACAAAATTGTATAAATATCCATACAAAAAGTTGTCAATTTTGCAGAATTTTACGCCTGTAAAGTTTTGTGGTATTGGCCACAGATACAATAGATGATAGATAATTATAAGTATAACCATGGCCAAGAAACAAATAAGTATTTATGATTGAACACTCAAATAAATATGCTCGCCGAGGTTTGAACCCGGAACCTTACAGGGTCACTACCAACTAGGTTATGGAGGCTGGATACAAGTCCTTTTCCGCATTCGTGTACAATTCGTTGCAAAACGCTCACTTTACGCCCTTTGAGATCACGCTCACGGATCGTTCCACTTGCAAAGGTTCTCATTCTTATACCTTGTCTAAGGGAACAATTGTTTCGAATCATGTGTATGCCCAATTGCCCAGGGTTTGGTTTTTTGAATTCTAGTTGATTACATATTAATGCAACACAGATTAATATGATAGGTAATATGTAGGTACCTACTCATATTTTTGATAGGTGAACCTGTTCAGATGCATATGTACTTTTATTTTTGAAGCCTTGGATTTGCTCATAAATATTTATGAACTCGATTGTACATTATTTGCATCTCAATCAATCCCACTATTCTAACCATATACCTAAACTAGCGAGATGGATAGAACTACTAGCTGAGCATTTCTCAAAAAGTTTGAACACAGTTATTAGCGCAAAATGCGTGAGTTACCACTTTCCTATTTTGTTACCACCTTTTTTTATGATACAAAATTCATTTATTCATTCTGTATTTTAAGGTTTTATAGATTGCGGAGTTTTTTAATTAATGTGATATAATAGATATTTGGCCGTGTGGTGACTGTAGTAAAAATACATTTGTCACCACCCCAACTCCTCCTGCGGGTGTCGTTAGAGTCGACTAAGGGATTTAAGTGTCACTGACCATTATTTGATAAAAGATTGACGATGGGCAGCAGCATCATCATAGTGGACACATTACTACGATCGCCAATCCGCTTGCCCAGCGTGGCGATTATGGGCATTTTCCTCCTAATGCGTCTATACGCATAGTTAATAGGAGAGGCCTACGTCCAGCAGTGGACTATCATAGGCTGTTGATGATGATGATGATGATGAATAGATATTAATATTGATCATCATGTGAAGGGTCCACGGAAAAAATATGTCTAGTCAATTCTTTAGAAGAAAAAACGACTTTAATTTTAACGGAACAAGGTACAAATTTGTCTTGATTGAAAATCTAGACATGTTTTTTCCGTGGACCCTTCATATAAAATAATGCCAACAAAATAGCAAAAATAATCAAACATTTAACGATGAATGACAATTTATTGACGGTTAATTTCGAACGTCAAACTGTGAATATCTGTCTCGTCGAATTTTCCATATTTGTGTTTTTTGACATATTTCTCAAACAAATCTATCATAAATCATAATTTATAGTTCTTCTAGGTTCTTCTTTAGAACCTAATCTGAATCGCGATGTGTTAGTTCCATAGAATAACTGCTAAAGACGGACAAATAGAACCTAAACTGATTTAAGTGATCATGATAGCCCCCCTGGTAATGAATTCGCATATCAAGCGAGCCACAGAACACCATAGCTGAGCTTCTTGGCTCGCTCGTCACGTCCTGTGGAAAGTGAATCCGCTGCAAATAAACGGGAGTAAGTTACGTAACATACAACCTAGCCTTGATTACATCAATGTATGGAACTGTATGTTACGCACTAGGAAGCTATCGATCTGGTTTTTGTATGGTCCTGTTTGTCAAGTTTCACACGTGATTACCTGTTTATTATGTGGGAAATAAGGTTCAGAATTGCTTAGAGAATTTAAAACCGGATCATGTGTGACAGTAAGTTAGTTCCCTTATTACGAGTAGTGTGTTACAGATCAAGAATGTAAAGGAAGGAAAATTATATAAATAACTGGTAACTATTGATTAAAGTCTAACTAAACTAACTAACTTAGCCTATAGGTATCTAAGATTGGCCTGTGTCATTGTACCGAACTTGCTGGCGAGAAAAAAATTAGATTGTGCTGCAACTTGTACGTAATTAATTCTAATTCAGCATTACTAAAAAAATTACATCATGAATCTCGATCATTAAATAACTATTTAAGTTTCATATTTTGTTACTACATCTTATAATCGACTACAAATACCTACTAGTGTGGATTTTTTCGCATAGTTATTCACAAAGCACAATCCAAAACAAAACCTGAATTGTAAATAAACAGTCAATATTAAACTTGGTATCATTAAAAAAGTTGGTAACGAAATAGGAAAACGGTAACTCACGCAATTAGCGCTAACTGTAACTGTGTACAAACTTTTTGAGATATGATGAATTTCTTTTGTTACATTGGCAACACTGATTTTCGGCTGCATACTATACTCTGTTTGGTTTGGTGTTTAAAAAAAGGTAAACAATCTTGCAGTATCTTTTTATTGAAAATTACGAGTCGAAAATAAGTTTTAGCAAATATACATACTTAATATAATAAGGAAATACAGTGATTTACATTTTTTTTTGATTCATGAAGTACCTAGTTTGGATATTTATATGCATTTTTCAATAAAAAGATACTGCAAGATTGTTTACCTTTTTTTAAACACCAAACCAAACAGAGTATAATATGAAGTTCATGTAATCTCTTTCCCTCCCAATCGAGTAGGAAATCCTTTTATTTTTAGGTAGGTACTAATTTCAAATCGTTAGTTTCTTTGTATTACGGCTTTTATCTTTATAAACAGATTTTCATAATGAAAAAAGATATACGTGTTGGGAATTCAGATGTACTTATCTGTATTTCAACGAAAAGAACAACTAAATTGGTCGTATGTTTTCATTATTATCATGCCAGCTACACCTAAAGTGGTCATGGCGGACGCTTTTAAAGCAACTGTCCGGCTGCTGTAACATAGTTATTCGTTAGTCGAGATACTCGAGATGCTAGTGTGTAACTGTGTACCTACCTATGTCACATTTTGATCTGAGAGGAAAGGTTTCCAATATGTCTCCTTGGTTGAACTTTACGCATGTCTGGATTTTTATAATGGTTCTAGTTGTAGCAAATAATGGGAAATAATAGGTAAAAGCCTAAAGCGGCCATTACACTTGGTCATTCACCGCATGCAAACATTGCCAGTTGCCGGGCACTATCGCACTTTGATTCAGCGACTGCATTAGGCGAATGAATAAGTGTAATTGCCGCTTAAGCTTTCAAGCACCTATTAAGCACGATATATCTTTGGAAAATAAAACAAATAGATATTGTTCATACATTTTATTATAAAAATCGTTCGTACAATAGTTTTTAGTCGACTGCGGCTAAAATAAACCCATACTTCATTTTAAAACTAAATATGCTATATACAATAGAGCGGCACCCACACATTTCAAACCTTTCTCAAAACATAATCAAAAGAGATCAAAGAGAAAAAAATCCAATTAGCACACGTTGTGTAACCATTTGACATGCATACGTCATATGGCGATTATATTACGTCTTTTATGGACTTATGACTTAGGGTGCGGCTCCACTGAAGCGGAGCGGAGCTGTGCAAAATTGACCAATTACATTCTTCAAATTTGAATTCGAAACACTGTAATGCGGTCTCATTGGCCTAGCTCCCACAACTCCGCTCCGCGTCAGTGGAACCGCACCCTTATCCTTGTTTCTTATTTATGAGCGTTTTAGCGTCCAAAAAGAAAAAGCATTAATTCGGACATGCCTATCGTTTGCATCCAGGTGTGAAGCCAAGATGTCAATCGCTAACGCTTAGTCGCGACCGAAACGTAACTCTCTCTGTCGCACTAATAAGAAAGACAAAGAGAAAAAAATATGATACGCTTTTGAGCGTTAGCGATGGGCTGCGCACTTCGATCTACGTCCTTAATTTTAGAGACAAGAAAGTTGACCATTTTCTGGTTTTGTCTCTTGAAGCGTCTTACGACAGTGCTCGTTAAAAACATTTTTACATAAATATAGCCTCAAAGAAGCTAATACATATTGCTTTCTCGTCCCATCACCAAATTTCCCGATATGGCAACACGCACTTGTCACTTGACTTAGAAATAATAAAGAGCTTTTTAACTACCATCCAGAATGATCACTGAGGGAAATTAAAAGAAAATAATTTGGTAAAGTGGGGTAAAATTCAAAACGGGATTAGACAAAAATCATCCGCAATTTGAAGAACAATGAAAAAATTGGGCTGGTAGTATGTAGACTTTTTCAGGAAAGGATATATATCCGTTATTATTATTCTATTACGTCCCATTTTTGGCTTACCCCGTATTTAATCTTACGGCTTACGCAATCGTACTTGTCTTAACTAGTACAAAAGTTTTCTAACCATCAAATACACTTTTTTCCAAAACCACATATAATGCTTTATCACGTATAATCACGTTCTCAATTGTTTACAGCAGCAAAAGCATACAAATGTGTACTTCGAGGGTAGAAAATTGATCACCAGCTTTATTTCACTTTACCAATGGAGTTAGACATGGATATCCGTGTCTAATATATTACCGTGTCCTTTTTAGGGATTTAATTCAGGAATGTGTAAAAAGCTCTTAAATACTAGCAGTATCATTCCTCTCGCTCTCTCTAAAGCTAACTTAACCTACATCACAATACTCGTTCAGACGATGACTACGCGTGTCCTATGTGGAAATGCCATTATATCATACATGGTAACATTATTCAATATCTGTTTGTTAGGTGATGCCAACTAGTTTGTTCGCAACAATTACTACGCATGTTATTCCACTTCATCTATGTATATATTGTCTAGAGAATCAACAAATTAGTTTTTACATTTTGCCACAGTCGGAAATGCTCGAAAAGAGAAGGAATTTCTATTGTGACTAAAGCCAAAATCACATTGTCTCCGTCTTTGACTATGCCCCAATTCAAAATTCAAACATCTTTGCAAGTAGGTCGCTAGTGATTTTCCGCCTGAGAAATCTTTTCCACATTTTTCAAGCTCTTACTGAAAATTCGTAAACCTAAGTTTGCATTTCTCTGGACCACTAATTTATAGCATACCCAAACCTACCTAACAAACAATCCACCCCTTTACCAAATCTTCCCATGGCCGACGTCATATGCCGATATGCCATGGGCGGATCCATGCGCGATCAGACCATGCCCCAGACCCAGGCCATGGCCGACCAGCCCATGGCCGACTAGCCCATGGCCGACCAGACCATGACCGACTATCCCATGTCCGATGCCATGGCTGACTGGGACGGCGTACGGCTGCGGCACTGGAACTGCGACTGGTTTTGGAACGGCCACTGGGTACGGTTGCGGAACTGGTACTCCCACCTGGAAAATAATTTCGTAATATAAATTAGGTGGCCGTATGGTGATGGCAGTAAGAATACATTTGTCATCACCTCAACTCCTGCGGGTGTCGTAAAAGTCGACTAAAGGATTGAAGTGTCACTGAACATTATTTTATAAAAGATTGATGATGGGCAGTAGCGTCATCATAATGGACACATTACTGCGATCGCCAATCCACCTGCCCAGCGTGGCGATTATGGGCATTTACCTCCTAATGCGTCTATACGCATAGTTAATAGGAGAGGCCGTCCAGCAGTGGACTATCATAGGCATCAGCCTATTATAGTCCACTAGTCTATATTCATCATCATCATCATCAGATGATGATGATGATGAATATTAATGGGGATTATGAAAGATAATGTTGGTTTAATTCGGAACAGCAGACATTCAGAAATAAGCACCAGCGTAAGATGCTTATCGTAATAATATAAGATAATGCACAGCAAGAGTCACAAAATGAAAGATAAATCGTGTGATTCTTCATAAATTTTTATGGTTTCGATGGTATTCCGAAATCAAATGTGCAGTGTCCGTGGTGTCAATAATATTGAACTTCAATTTGCAAACTTCAGCGTGGCCCGGTTACTTGATTTTTTTTAACCACTGATCCTAGGGCCACATTTCGCTACTTAGCCCAGATCTTGTGAGCGTATTCAGATTTGGCTACGGCAAAAAACTTGCTTGCTACTTGTACACAATTAAGATAGATAGCTCAATGTCATTTTTTATTTAGTTCTTCTATTTGATTATCAATACTTTCTACGTCTATTATTTCGCGCAATTAGTTAAGAATGTTTACAATCTATAAAACCTTAATTACAAATAAAAAATCGTTAGTAGAATTTTGTATCACTAAAAATTTTGGTAACAAAATAGGAAAACGGTAACTCACGGATTTAGCGCTAATTAACGTATACAAACTTTTCGAGAATTGTTCTTACTCAATTGAAATTGGAGATTGGTTTTAATATGCCCAGCCCAAAAGTCAATGTTGTACTAGACGCAAAATGGTAACGGGAAGCATAAGCATTAGAGGGTTAACCGTTTTTCATAATGCATTTTTGCCTGTCTTATGTCTTATGACAGGCAAAAATGCATTATGCTAAACGTCTTATGACAGGCAAAAATGCCTTTAAAATTTGAACCTTAAAATAGTCACTGGAGTTTAAAACCAAAGTGGCCATACATGGCTTCATATGGATTAGAGGGTTAATATTATTCCTATTTTGTGACTTTTCATTTGATGTAATGATACCCAGGAATACCTACAATACAAATCCCTATAATTGTGTTATGTTATTATAATGATATTGTATTTTACGCATGGTAGTGCACCAAAAACGTTTTATTCATATGGTTATGTTATGTCTTATGTCAACAGTAAGAACCTACACTCAATATGTCATGCACCATTACCAACCAGCCAGCGTATAATGCGCAGGAGTCTCCTTAGCCATCAATTTACGTTCCGCTTGAAAATACTAGTCGGATACTGTGCTCAACAGTGTACTTAGAGACACATAGGAATTTTAGTTTTGATTTAAATATTTCATTATCGCGAAAATTATGCGTAATTGGACTATATGTCCTACCACATTATATGCTCCAAATAGGTCCTGAATCGATAGTTAAAGTTGGTCGCCTTCCTTGATCCTACCCTGTATAAAAGGAACAGTGAACATTCATCTTTTAGCTGATTAGTGATTATTCATGCATCGGTTGGTTGCAAAAAAAGTATGTATGTATAGTTCGGGAAATATTATTTGACAGACTCATAACTTACTTAAGACCTTTTGTTTTGCGTCAATAACAATAGAAAAGTGCTTGACTGCTGATTGTTTAGTAAGCGTTAACGCAAAACAAAAGGTCATAAGTGAGATAACAGTCGGTCAAGTAATATTTCCCGAACTATACATAGAACTTAACTATTAAGGCCTTAATCAAAACAGAAATCACGATCACGTCAATTGTGATACTGATACTTATGTTAGTGATACAAACTGTATGGTATACTCTATCCTACAACCTTTGGCCGTAGAAAAAGGTGGCAAAATTTAAAATTGTGTGTTTTGTTGATTACTCACAGAAAATTTTAATTTGTTGCCCTTTTTCACTCTCAAAATCTCAAAATCAGTTGTTACACAGAATTTATCTTCGTAACACAAAAATGAATGACGTTAAATTTTGTTTTCAACTATGATATTTTGTATCGCAATCGACCCTCACAATAAAATGATATTTTGTGCGGGTTACTCACGTTGCTTAGTTCGAAACTTTTTCAATCGCGCGCCAAGAGTGTATGCAGATAATTTTAGTTTTTTACTGATATTTAGTTAACAACTTTTTTAACGATACTAAATTGTTCTTTATTTAGAATTAAGATTTGTAAAATGTGGATTTTTTTGATAATGCGAAATGATATACAAAAGTATTGATAGTTTATAATCAGATAAAAATTGGTAACAAAATAGGAATTAGGAACCTTGAAATGCCATTTAACGACCTGTCTTAACTGTGCATACAATTTTTGAGAAATGATCTTGTACACAATTTAGATCGATCGTTAAAGGACATTTTAAACTTCTTAATATTTACTTAACCCATTTTTTTAAATAATTATCTGCAAGCCTAGCCAAGATGCCATAAGTCACATGACCATAATAATGTATAGAAATGGTCACGTGACTTTTCGTTCGATTCTGTCATTCTCATACATTTATTGCTTATTCGTATACGATTGCAGAATCGTATTTGGCTAGGCCAGCAGTACTTTTGCCTATTATTTTGTATGACCAAGAAAATGCACGCTCTACGAACCCTTAAATGATCATTTATACTTACAAAATAGCATTAAAAAAACCGGCCAAGAGCATGTCGGGCCATGCTCAGTGTAGGGTTCCGTAGTTATTTAAAAACGGCTGGGCCGATTATGTTCGAAATAGTTTTATTTTAAAGTACTCTACAAGCCATGATTTTTTTCATATTTTTTGGACCAGCGGATCAAAAGATATTTTTTTTAAGAGACCTATTCAATGATACCCCACACTATAGGACTACATCAATTAAAAAAAATCATTCCCACTTTACTAGTTGGGTTTTCCAGTTTTTATTGTACCACTTTGTTGACATGATTAATATGTATATCTACTTGTATACCAAATAACAAATTTCTAGTAATAACGGCCACTGAGCTATGCTGCGGACAGACGGACAAACGGACAGACGGACATGGTGAAACTATAAGGGTTCCGTTTTTACCATTTTGACTACGGAACCTTAAAAATTGGCAACAAAATAGGAAAAAAGTACCAACACACAACTAGAGCTAGTAATTATACGCTTCTTGAGGTTTTATCTTTACCTGTTTAATGACGGGCACTGGAACGGCGTGCGGCACCGGAACCGGTACCGGGCGGTCGACCGGGACTGCCACCGGTTTCTCCACCGCGACCGGGTATGGTCGCGGTACCGGTACGGCGTACGGACGGTCTACCGGCACGGGAACTGCTACCTGAAGACACCATTACAATTGAATGAAAAATTTGTATGAATTGTCCTACAAATTTTCACGGCTTTGACGTCACATTAGGATGATTTGGGGAGTAAGTGGAATGGTAGAACAAAATGTGTTAGTTTTTAGTAAAACCATTCTCGTCTTTATGGTATAAAGACGAGATTTCGTTGTATCTTCATATGAATAAACTGACAATGCGGCTTAATGGCAAACGACAAAGTGGGACGTTTTACTAAACTCACTCACAAATGGTACATAATTTAACATTGTGTTCTACCATTCCATTTACTGTTTGTTAGGCCGTGTGGTGACGGCAGTAAGAATAAATATATCACCACCCCAACTCCTCCTGCGGGTGTCGTAAGAGTCGACTAAGGGATTGAAGTGTCACTGACCATTATTTGATAAAAGATTGATGATGGGCAGCAGCGTCATCATAGTAGACACATTACCGCGATTGCCAATCCGCTTGCCCAGCGTGGCGATTATGGGCATTTTCCTCCTACATCAGGCATAGTTAACAGGAGAGGCCTACGTCCAGTAGTGGACTATCATGGGCTGATGATGTGTGATGTGATTCCATTTACTCCCCAAATCAGCCTATTGTGACGTCACAGCCACAACAATCCGGGATCTAGACATTATGCAGAGACCCGAAACTATCCTGGATGAGTAGAGTTGCCGGCTGAACCGAAGGCGAGGTCGATTTATAATACAAGGGTGGCATTGTAGAAGCATAATACTCTGGCTAGCTTGAC